>JAOTRN010028738.1:8447-19698 GCA_028566695.1 Bagroides melapterus | reverse complement strand
AAAATATATATATAATATATTATTATTATATAAATATAATAAAAGATGAAAAATATAACCAAAAAAAAAAAAAAACCCTGAATATTATTAAAACCTTTAATAATAATAAAAATCAGCTTTACACTGATAGCCTTTAACAATATTAAAATCGATAAATTTAAGGTTATTAATTAATAGATTTTAACATATCTGTAATGAGCATGCCTGAGGTGAGGAGGGTGAGAAACAAAAAAACTCCCTGAGATCAAATGAAACCCATCATGAAAGGAATCCGATCCTCATCTGGGTGACACGGGAGAGTGTGATTATAAATGATTACCTTTCTATAACTGTGTAGAATAAGAGTCAAAATGTGTAACCAGAAAATTCATTTAATTTAAATATGAAGTCTATTGAAGTCAACAACTGATCACCGATGGAGACTAGCAAAACTGTAATAAAGAAATAAATAAAAATAACAATAAATAATAATTATTATAATAATTACACTATTATTTGTATCAACAATGGACAGTCACAAAGCAGCTTCACAGAACTATTTGAATAATCTATAACTTCAGCATATAAATGATAAGTTTTAAGCGGATCCTTATTGATCAATCCAGTGGTGAGAATAAAACATTCCCTTTTATACCTCTTTATTATATGATCAAAATGTTCAATGATGTAACCAGGAAGTTCATTCTATCAGAGTCTGAATTAATGAATATGAAGTCTATTTTATCAACTTATCACTGATGAAGTCTTGATTGAAGAAATGTCCAATAATAAACAAACAAACAAACAAACAAACAAACAGAATCATATTATCTTACTACAAGAAACAATTAAATCTTGAAAATGGAACTGAGTAAATTTTTGCCTTGAAATTTAAGTATTCAGTGAAATTTGCCTAGACAATCCTAATAAGATACACAGCATAGGTTTCCATAACGGATACAGTCATAACGAGGAGTTTAAAATAAAGGTCACACAAAAATGAAAAAAGACACTATCGATAATACAAATGATTCTCCATCAACACGCATAAATCATCCTTCCTAGAACAACTAATTCCCACAGATCCTTGCAACATCATAAAGAGTGCTCTACAAAAGACAGCTTAGTGAAGCGTCTGTACTGGAAACGACTCCAGAGACAGGACTAATTTAACAATCTGACATTTCCACTGGGTGTAATATTAGCACATAGGTTGAAGTCGCCAGAGAAAGTCATAGCTACGGTTTTAAATGAACGCAGTGGGTGGAGCCAGACAGCGATCTGTTCGACACGCTGAGACTGTTCAGGCACAGCAGCTGTAACTTCAGGTTAATAATAATCCACAGATGATACGTTTTCATGTGCTGGGAAATCATATGGCACAGAAGATAAAACCTTGATGAGAAACCAGTTCAGTAGTCGGTCATGTTTTCTTTAACAACACAAGAACATCAATAGTTAATTCATTTTTTGCTTTAGGGGTCCAAGCCCTGAAAGCTGTGTACAAGTGCTGAATGTAAATGGGTTTAATCTTTTTATTACTCCTTGTTGTCTTTTTCTTCTTCTCTAGGGTCATGTCTTCTGTTTCTTCTTGCTTCATTGTCTTTTTATTCTTGATGTCTTTCTTTGTCATCATCAAGACCTTACCGCACTCTTCCAGATCATCTCCTTTCCCATCCTTATTTATGCTAAAAGGAACTGTTCAGACTAACAGACACTTGTTCAGTAGATAGTACTCCTTCTTATGACTCATGGAAGTGAGATGAACCTGATCAGCCTGCAGGGGGCACTAGAGCACAGTGTTTTTTTTTTCGTATCTCCTACACTGTGAGCCATAGAGACAAAATGCTTGCTCAGTATCTTAGGTTCAAACCCACAGAAAAGCTGTCGACAATCCGTAAGCTTCACCAAAATGAGATTTTGAGCTAATTTGAAATCTACGCAATACCCAGTCTCACTAACGTGCAGGGATGTTTTTCAGTTTTCAGTAAAGCTTGGGTTACTCAAACTCAGGAATGGAAATGATGTTTGCATTAAACTCAGAAAGCTTGATAAGGATGAGACTTGAAGGTTGTTTGCAAATGTTGGTTTGTGGTCATCCATAGGGGGCATCATTAATTTTAAATACGTGCTTCTCCGGACATGTCGATCAGACGGAGCTGTAATCTGGTGTACTGCATCCCTGTGGTGAGCAGTAAATGGAATTCTGATGATGACTGGGTAAACATGACCATCAGAAGTTTCGTATTCAACAAGCATTTCAACTAAAAAATATAAATTACTGTTGAACTGTTGGATATTCTCCAGATCTGGACTTTAAGCATGTTGACTTCGCTGCTATAATGAGAAGGAGCCACATCCTGCATACACCAATCAGAAATAACATTAAAACTACCTGATTTATCAGTCCAAGCTTTCTTCCATGGCTCCATGGTGCGATGCTCACATGCTCATTGTAGGCACTTTCACTAGTAAACAGGAATCAGCTTGGGCACGCTGACCGCTCTGTGTCTGAAGGCTGGGATGTACTGTGTGTTCTGACCTTTCGATAAGAGCCAGCATTCACTTTTCCAGCAATTTTTGCAACAGTAGCTCTTCTTAGGGATCAGACCAAATGAGCTTGCCCTTTGCTCCTTACAAACATCATTGAGCTTTGAGTGCTCATTACCCTGCCACTGGTTCACCACTGGCCACTGCATACCAGAAGACACCACACAAGACCTGCTGTCTTGGAGATGCTCTGACTCAGCGGTCTAGAATTCACAATCTGGCTCATGTCAATGTCCATTTTCGTCCATGCTTCCAACACAACGAGAAATACTGCCCGATATATATCACCCCTTAACAATCCGATTCAATTCAATTTATTTGTATAGAGCTTTTAACAATTCATCACATTGTCTCAAAGCAGCTTTACACAAGCATAGAAACAGAGTAAAATTGTAAAGTTACTTTATATCTCTAACATCCATCCCTAATGAACAAGCCTGAGGTGACGGTGGTGAGGGAAACCTCCATTAGATCATATGAGGAAGAAACCTTAAGAGGAACCAGACTCAGAAGGGAACCTCATCCTCATTTGGGTGACACTGGACAATAAATAACCTAAATGTAAATAATGTGCTTTCTACAACAGTTTGTATTCGAGTTACGGATTCTACTGTAAGGAGAAATTAACATTATTCACTTGACCTGTCATTGGGTTTAATGTTGGCTTTAACGGTGTTCTCCTTCTACTTACGGATTGATTCTAGTAACTGTGCATCTACAACATGTTATACAGTAGATGTGCTCTGTGCAAATACCAATGTACTCTCCAAAAAGACTTGATAAATTTGCATGATGGTGTAATAAAGTCTATAACGTGCTTGAGAATATACGGAGCTATGCACAAAATGAAAGAACACAATTGCTGCTTGGGAATGGACGTGTCATTGGGCACTATCATTTGTGAAAGTGTGGGTAACGGTTTAGATGCGAGTGCTGGCTTTTCTTAAAAAAAAAATAAATAAAAAAAATAAAAAACAGCATAAAAGAAAGAAAGGGTTTAGTTTCTTACCAAAAACAGGTTGCAATTTTTTAAATAAAATCCTGGAACTTTGTTACAGACTTGGAGATTCAACAATGGAAATCTTTACTCCATGGTGTTGACTTCTTTGTGTGTGTGTGTGTGCGCTTTCTATCTGATAATAGAAACTTCCTTCCTTATTAAAACATTCTTGTGGTGCTTGTTCAAAATAAGAGATGCACAGGCATGCTAAAGATTAGCGAGCTGGCATGTGCGCATTCACTATTTAAAAATAAATGTCAATAAGTTCCAGATGCGTGCTTCAAGCTCTGAATGCAGCCTTTGCATTAAACTGTAAGGTGAATTGTGCAAAATGGAAGAAAAAAAATAAATAAGTGGTTGAAATTTGCTGTATGTGTGGCCATGATTTCAAATGTTTGGCTTCTAAGCAGAGAGAAGTACGAGCAGAAGATCAGAGAGAGCAGGTAACAAAGCAGCGCTTCATGAGTACTAGAGGAAAAAAAAAAAAAACAGGATGGAAACGTGCAAAAGCTCATCTACGGAGAATGACCAGGGAGCAAGAACTAACGTGTCTTCTGCAGTGACCGACACGTGAGGGGGAAAATTACAGTCTCTACCTGGGACTTGGACTCATTGTGCCAAACAGAAGAAGGCTGTAATGAAGAAACTTCGTTGTTTTAAGCACATTAAATGAAACATCTTGTCATTTAAGGCTTCTTTTGTTTTCAGGCATCACTCATCCCCCATACAATAGAATTAAACATGTAATGGGCATTGGGTTCGACCAGCCTTCTTCACTTCACCTCATCTAACCTTGTCTTAACTAGTTCACTGCACTAAAGTTTCTCACATATTACATCAGGATCCAAGTTTCTGGCAATCATGCTAATATAAGAGACGCAACAAATCCCAGCTCTTAAGTTCATATAACTGGCCCTCTCCTTCCAACACTTCAGAATATGAAAAGCAGCCTGAATAAAGCTCTATTACAAACTAAAGTGGAATGGCATGATGACTGCTGATTGCTTGTACATTTATAGAAATCTGAGTCATTACATTGTTCTGTGTTACACTACGGCTTTCAGTGTGTCGGCTGAAGAAATACACACACGCCAGTGTGCAAGCACATCAGACTTATCACACTATAGGTTACTATTGCGTGCGCTCTCTCACACATACACACAGTCTCTCTCTCACACACACACACCCACACACACAGTCTCTCACACACAGACACACTCTCTCTCACACACACACAGTCTCTCTCTCTCTCACACACACACTCAGTCTCTCTCTCTCACACACACACACTCAGTCTCTCTCTCTCACACACACACACTCAGTCTCTCTCTCTCTCTCTCTCACACACACACACACAGTCTCTCTCTCTCACACACAGTATCTCTCTCTCACGCACACACAGTCTCTCTCTCTCTCACACACACAGTCTCTCTCTCTCTCTCTCTCACACACACAGTCTCTCTCTCTCTCTCACACACAGTCTCTCTCTCTCTCACACACACACAGTCTCTCTCTCACACACAGTCTCTGTGATAGCTAAGTACATTCTAGTACTAAAGTAATGCATTTAAGGCTTGGAGTGCAACGCATCTAGGACACAGAAAAAGACATATTTAATGTGATGGTTATATAGTTCAAATGTCCAAAATTTATACTCATCAGCTTCCAGGTTTCACAAGGGGGCAGATAATTATAGTGAGACTCAGCAAGAAACCACAGAAAAAGGAGTTTAACAAGTGGCCTAATGCCAAGCAGGGGGGAAAAAACCCACGATACAGACATGGCAAACTCCTTCACATGGAGACCTCAAGTCTGCCATTGGGAAACTCGAATCAGCACAAACAAAACAGTCCAACCCCAAGAGACGCGAGTCAGCGCAAGGCTGCGTGTTTGTTATTGCACATGTTTGAGGTAAACCGCAGGCCCTTGGATTGTACTAATAAAGTGTGTGTGGAGAAGAGAAAGGAACTTTTCTAATGACATTTACAACTCTTTCAGGAAAATTCATGGATGCAAAAAAAAACAAACAAAAAAACAAACAAACAAACAAAAGAAAATATACTAAACCATAAAGAAATGAGAAACGTAGTTTAGTACATACCATATCTTTTAAATTCACTGGACACTTGTGTTCACACAGAAGCTGAACAATCACAATGTTCCCGTTGGCAGCTGTGAGAGAAAATATACAAAACCAGTGAACATTCTGAGGATAAAAACAAACATAATGCTAGCAAATATTTTGTGGACGGTGAGTCACTCTGGAGTACAAGTCAAACCTCCAGTGTTTAACGTTGATACTCTAACATCCACTTTAGAAATCGCTTTTGCTTGGCTATGCTAATGCACTAGCTAGCACTAGTAATCAACAAAGCAACAAACAAGCATTGGTTTTCTATGTAGGTCTGATTTCAGTGCCAGGTGAACGGAGATATCTCCGCAAATGAGGCATAACACGGCAAAGTGACTAATCCAAACGATTACCTGGTTGGAGCCTGTGGTGTGACATTTCTTCAGTTTCATCCTCACAACCACAGTTTTTAGCTGCAATTAGCTCAAAATTAGCTTGCAATTTACTCTGACACTGTAACAATAAAGGAAAAACTTTCCATCTTTTTGTCTTAGCTCTCCATCAATATATGACCAGAGATGTAATACATGTATAGAGATATTACAAAGAAAGATCGCTCTGTATCACTGCTGCTACTGAATATATGTTGCTATACAGATAGCTTGTTTTGCTAAACTGCTAGCAAATCTACTTACTAGCTCTGAAGCCAACTGACACTACAAGCTAGCTTCATTTAATATGTATTATTGAATATGAAGTTAGCTCCAGAACACACACACACACACACACACACACACACACTCCATGCTCAATTGACCAGCAATTTTCCTTGATTGAAATGCATTATGTAAATTAAATAGAAGGGTGGAGTGGCTGATGTCTTCAAACCCTGCCGAGTAACAAGCACTAAATGATATCCTGTCAGCAAATGGCATGGATTTTTTTGTTTGTTTTTGCAGAGCTCTGCACTCTGCTGTTCTGATGCAGGACAACGACTGGCTGGTGAGCACTTTCTCCTCTAAAAGGAAAAAATAAATATGACCCTATGGGTCCTCGCCACTCTCTGACTGAGAATTTTTTTTTTTTTTTAAGTGCAGCTGCCGAGAGACATCACAGCAAAATCGCCCATACAGGACAGTTAGTACATGGACCAACATATCAATAGCTACAGATGATTAAAGACAAGGATTAAACTAGCGCAATCAGTTAGCAAATGTGTCTCCTATTTGTCTGAAATGAAAGCTTGCAACTACTGTACATCATGCCTTTCTAGATTAATTAAATGATCCTTAAAAGCTAAACCATGAGTGTTTCTTACCTGCGTGATGAAGAGCAGTCCTCCCACCGCTATCCAGAGTGTCTACAACACATTTACTCTATAGGAACAAAGACAGAATTCCATTTACATCACTTACTCAACCAAATCCTTCCATCAGTCTCGATATCTTACTGAACTTTAAATTAAATAAAAAGGCACATTTTCTAGCATTAAAGTGGCATTTAATATTATTTGTCTTGTCTTGTAATGCTGGTGATTTCTGGTGACATGCCCAACACCGACCATCGGCTAGTGGGTGTGTTCAGTGATGCGACAAATTAAGGTTAACTTTATGCAAATACAAAGCTACATGCAGCGACTACCAACAACAAAGAGCTCACACTGCTTCATCTTCTTCTCATATGTACAATATGATGAATATACACCGATCCACCATACACTATAACATTGACCACATTCATAATATTGTGTTGGTCCCCATTTTGCTGCCAAAACAGCACTGACACGTTGAGGCATTGACTGCACTAGACCCCTGTGCTATGGTATCTGGCACAAGGATGTTAGAAGCAAATCCTTTATGTCTCCTAAGTTGTGAGGTGAGTCCTCCATGGATCAGATTTGTTAGTTCAGCACATCCCACAGCTGCTCAATTCGACTGAGATCTGGGGAATTTGGATGTTAAGTCAACACCTCAAACTTGTTGTTGCGCTCCTCAAACTGTTCCTGAACCATTTTTGCTGAAAGAGGCCACAGCCATCAGGGAATAGCGGCCTGCAACGATGCTTAGGTAGGTGGTACAGTACGTGTCAAAGTAAAAGCAATTTAGTATGTCACTCTGGATAAGGGTGTCTGCCAAATGCTGTAAATGTAAATGTATGTAACGTCCACATGGATAGTTGGACCCAAAGTTTTCCAGCAGGACCCAAGGTTTCCCAAAGCATCACACCGTCTCTGCCAGCTTGCCCATGTTTTCTGCTTCTTACACATCAACTTTGAGGACAAAATGTTAGTGGGTGGGATATATTAGACAACAAGCTAACAGGTGACGTGATGACATCATCAGTGTTATTCACTTTACCTGTCATTATATGCCTGATACACTGTACATAGGAATCTAGATGTTGAACTAATTAAACTCAGCACTCATTTTTACTTCACAAATTTCTGGAACCCAGACTCAAACTCTATTTAAACATGTATTTTATCCCTGCTATTAAAGTAAAGATTATTCTCAGGATTGCTCTCAAAACCAGTGAATGAGTTGTCTAGTTCCAGCTGAATTCTTTCTAATCAATGGCATGTGAAGATAAGAAAAGCATTTCCTTATACTGTACACACGTTTTATATATATATATATATATAAAATGTCATCTCACGCCGTTATCGCCTTCAAATTTTGTCAAACAAGCTCCACAAACGTCTGATGCGAAACATTGGAAAAAAATCCCATGATTCCAACCAGGAATGGAAACAGTGCTAGGAAAAAAATGATGGAAATAATAATAATATAAATAGCCTTTAGATATTTACACATATAGACAATATAAACATTACACATATGACTTGTTTCACTTCATTTCAGAATGGATTGGATTTCAGTGATGCTTTATTCTGGTTTAATCTCAGACCACATGAAATCTAAACCTGTGAAACTATGGAGTGCTTTATTGTGCAGGTGTACTTAGAAGTTAAAGCTTTTAAGTCTATGCATCAAATATATATACACGGTGTTAATGTTGACTTTAGTACAGTTTAATAGAAAACAATAACATCTAAAACAGCAGTAATCTGCTCTACTTCTCTACTCCATTATTGAACAGAGAGAGAGAGAGAGAGAGAGAGAGAGTGTGAGTGAGTGAAGGAGAGAGAGAGAGAGTGAGTAAAGGAGAGCGAGAGAGAGACAGAGAGAGAGAGAGAGAGAGAGAGAGAGAGAGAGAGAGAGAGAGAGAGAGAGAGAGAGAGAGTGGGAGTGAATAGTGAGTGAAAGAGTGAGTGAAGGAGCGAATGAAAAAGTGAAAGAAGGAAGGAAGGAAGGAAGGAAAAGAAAGAAAGAAACTTCACACTGTGGAGTTACTGATTATCTTCTGAGTCTGGTTTCTCTCATGGCTTCATCCTCTCCTTTGTCTCAGGAAGTTTTTTTCTTCACTGAGCTCTGGCTTGCTCAACAGAGATCTAATCTGCATTGGGATTTCTGTAAAGCTGCTTTGTGCTATGCGTATTTGTAAAAAGTGCCATACAAATAACATTTTAATTGAATTGAATTAATCACTTCCTAACCGCCTGAGCAGAAATCTAGCTGCATGGTGACGTCCGTTGTGCGATAAACATGCAGCATTTGCACTTTAACGTGGTCTCACGGTGACCACACGGCTCTATCAGCAGCTCTATGACACATGGCTCTCGGAGGATCACGTTATGTAACTTCATTAATGCTGCAAAAACTCAGTTCAGAAACAATGTGTGCGTTATTTATTGCGCAGAATGAATTTCCACAGCACACTGTGACCAAACAAGCAGGAAAATCATGAACACCACCATGTAAAACTCCTCGGCTCTGTGGATTTAAGCCTCCTGAGATTCACAAAGGCAAGGATTATTCTCATAGCTCCAAAAAAAAAAACAACACAAAAAAAACAAAAAAAAACCAAAAACAAACAAAAAAAAAAAACCTTAAATGTTTTTAGCTACTGTTTCCACAACACACAGGGTTTCTGTGACTGTATAAAGCACATGATATGAGGCATAAATGCTGCTCTGTTTCTGATGGAGTGTCTGTTGCTAAGCATCTAGCAGTAACATTCTACCACCACATCATTTCACACTCATCACGTTCGGCACCGCGATTTGGGGTTAACAAAAAAAAAAAGTGGCGTTAAACTGGCGTCTGAATTATTAGTGTGAAACGATCCTCTCCCTGTGGTTCAAAGCAGGGTTTAGATTGACAAGAACAGAGGGTTAAGTGCAACATGAAAAGACCTTAAGAGTGTTGTTCACCTTATCCACTGCCTTTATGGATTTTATTTATTTACTTTATTTAAATTCTGCCCAGTAACAAGATTCTATGAGCAGCAATACACATGATGTACACTGTATTAGACTTACGGATTCAGAGATACACGTCAACATATTCACGTCTGGTCATATTTATCTCTGATCTCATGATACCACACGTGTCATGAGGCACGTCAAGACCCAGCTTCTACCTTCACTGAACCCCCTGTAGTTTGTGTATCGTTCAAAGGGCTCCATGGACGATGTCATTTCTACGACCTTTCATTTAGCCCTCACCCACCTGCACAATAAAGACACTTATGCACAAATGCTGTTCACAGAATTCAGTTCAGCATTCAACACAATCGCTTGCAGTTTTTGCAGACTGTTGTACATTTACACATACTGTATTGTACCTTTTAATCTAACTGCTAGTTTTGTACAACTCATACTTCACTCAAACGATGCTATTTATATTTAAATGTTGATTCCTGTATGTTGCACATGCACCGTAGAACACAGTACATCCACTGAACGCTGCTTTGTATGTTGTGTATCGTCTTTTGTGTACTATGTATTGATGTTTGTGTATTTTCTTGTGTACTGTGTATTGTTTTTTGTGTATTTTTTTGTGTACTGTGTATTGTTTTTTGTGTACTGTGTATTGTTTTTTGTGTATTTTTTTGTGTACTGTGTATTGTTTTTTGTGTATTTTTTTGTGTACTGTGTATTGTTTTTTGTGTATTTTTTTGTGTACTGTATATTGTTTTTTGTACTGTGTATTGTTTTTTGTGTATTTTTTTGTGTACTGTGTATTGTTTTTTGTGTATTTTTTTTGTGTACTGTGAATTGTTTTTTGTGTATTTTTTTGTGTACTGTTTATTGTATTTTGTGTATTTTTTGTGTACTGTGTATTGTTTTTTGTGTATTTTTTTGTGTACTATGTATTGACTTTTGTGTATTTTTTGTGTACTGTGTATTGTATTTTGTGTATTTTTTTGTGTACTGTGTATTGTTTTTTGTGTACTATGTATTGATGTTTGTGTATTTTCTTGTGTACTGTGTATTGTTTTTTGTGTATTTTTTGTGTACTGTGTATTGTTTTTTGTGTATTTTTTTGTGTACTGTGTATTGTTTTTTGTGTATTTTTTGTGTACTGTGTATTGTATTTTGTGTATTTTTTGTGTACTGTGTATTGTTTTTTGTGTATTTTTTGTGTACTATGTATTGACTTGTGTATTTTTTGTGTACTGTGTATTGTATTTTGTGTATTTTTTTGTGTACTGTGTATTGTTTTTTGTGTATTTTTTGTGTACTGTGTATTGTATTTTGTGTATTTTTTGTGTACTGTGTATTGTTTTTTGTGTATTTTTTGTGTACT
>JAOTRN010028269.1:0-19880 GCA_028566695.1 Bagroides melapterus | reverse complement strand
GATCTGTGTGTGTGTGTGTGTGTGTGTGTGTGTGTGTGTGTGTGTGTGTGTAAACAAACTCGCCACCTACCTTGTCACGTTTAAATTTATGATGTAGTTGCTTCCGCTATAGATTTTTTTTTTCCCAAGTTAGACAAGCTAACATTAGCGAGGTCACCAAAGCCAAGAGTGTGTTTTAACTATATACACACATCGACGGATTACTTGATCGCAATAATTATAAACGTCCTTGGTCCCTGTGCGTCCATAACAGAAAACTAACAGTCATACTGCAAAGATAATGAGTAAATCCAAATTGACACTACCCAGCTACCAAAACTGCGGCGTGCTCTTCCTGTCTTATACTCCAGCGTCCGCATACGCCATGGCGCTTAGTCCTAAAGAAGGTGGAGACGGAAATCCCTCGTCGCCCCAGAATTATGGGAAATGTATTTCAAATTAGGTAAGACGGAAATGTAAGTACTTTCTTGGAACTACATCTCCCATATATTCTCTATAACTTCTTCCTGTGGAATACAAAGCCGCTTTTTCAAGGCGTGTGTTCCAATTATATCGAGAGGGTGTACATTTACACAGATAGTAACTAATAAGAGAGAGGAATTTCCATGGGGGCGGGATTGTATACCTGTCTGTCAGTTTTAGAAGGGTAGAGGATCGCCGGAGAGAAAAGGCGAGATACTAGTGAGACATTTCGACGGATTTTCGACTTGGATACCTGTATTTTGTTGACGTTTCAACGTTAATGATCGAGTTTGAAGCTTTCCAGATGGATTAATGCTAATGCGCTATATTGGGCAGGCTTGTTCAAGTGTATTCATCAGGTAGGACAAAAATCATTAGTATTTCTATCTGTCATCAATAGAAGGTTAAACTGTATTTATAAAACGGTTAATGGCGATGTTGCTTTAGGCATCCGCTTAAACCAAAAGCTCGCAGTGCTTACTTGTACATTGGAGGGTCGGAAATCCAAACAATTTGCTGTAACGTAGTCGATCAAGGGCAGACTATATGCCTAAATAGCAGTGCACCGCTATATATCATTTCGTCATTGCGCATTAAAACTTGATTTTGTCCACTTGTATTCCGATTCCTGCAGTGGCTTTATGCTGCTCCTCGTCAAGTAAGTGATCTGGGAAAACACTGCCTTATTGGAAATACCTTACGTACGGACTTCGCTGTTTCACAAAGCTTTTTCCGACAGAAAGGGTGTGCAGTCGTTTGTGTATGCGAGTTAATAGATTTGATCAAATGGAAATTGCTAGGGCAGTGATAGGGTAACGTTATGAGTAAGAAGCTTGTTTGTCAGGGGCGATGGTGACGTCTTTTTGTTTTCCTACTCTACTTGAAATTGTGGACTGTTGCTTTATTTATTGTTTTGTGCTTTAGGGTTTGTCTTTTTATATCCTTCGGCTTCGTTTTGCATCAAATCTCGTCGATGGAGCAGAAATGGCTGGCGTCTGTGGGTATAACTGTTTTGTGGCAAGGTTTTCCACTGTAGATAATGACCATCCAGTGAAAGGATAATAATGTTAAATTGATATTTATCAGCCCTATTTGTTGGTTATCATTCACTTACACGAACCAAAATGAAGACTAAAAATCACATTTGTTTTGTGATGTGAAATTGTTGTGAAACATTGTAATGTTATTTATATTCGTATTATCTGTAGTGTGTGAAGAGGTAAGCATAAAGAAAGAAGAACGGGCATACTTGGTTACATTTTATTGAGCCTGTTTAGTCGACCTTGGACTAGAAGCTTTTTAGTTTGCCTTTAGCGTCATCAGTCGTGTGTGTGTGTCTGGTTGGCTGCATAGCCGCCAGCGTTTTAGAGCCCAGCTGCTTTTCCTCTCCATGTACACACCGAAAGCCTCTTTTCTATTTGCTCTCTTTGTTTAAATGTAAACAAATGCGCCAGAAATTTCGTTTACTAAATTATGTTGACAATAAACCCATTTCTTCAAAATTACCGTTCTTTTGTAATCCCGGACTGGGCTTCGGGAAACTCACTATTGTAGCTAACTGAAAGTAGGTAGACGTTGGTCGACGGCAGATGTTGTTGTATCCCGAAAATGGTCCGGATTTTTTTGTATGACGGTGTGAGAGTGATTGTTGATTGTCTCGAGTGTCTCTCCATTTCTCAGTTTTCCCAGCGGGACCTGCTGAACGGACTGTTGTGTGCCACAGAAATGGCGTCACCGGCTGCAGCGCAGACATTACACGACTTCGCGCAACAATCGGGGCTATGCTGTGCTGCAGTGTAAATGTCTCTGTAAATCCTTAATATGATTACAGATTTAACGGTGATGTAATCTGTTAGCATGACATTACTGCAAAAAGTTTACACGTCGAATATTAAAGCCCGCCGTCGGTCAGACATTGCGTGTTGAACGATTGCTCGGTGGTGGAACAGAATATCTTCTGAATCAATATAACATTTGATATGAACGACAATAACCCTCGTACTTTTATTATCCAGTAAAAGCAAAAATTACTGAAATGGTTCTACAGACCTCACTGACTCTCGACAAATACGTAATAATAGAGTTGGGGAGACCGGGGACAGTTGCAACACTCCAGGGTCTGAGCCTGTTTGTATAAGAAAAAACAAATTTTAATACATTAAATCTACTTCTTTCAGCTATCCATGCATACTGCTGTAACGTGTACACGTGACACTATACAATTTATACTTGAATAGACACAAAGTAAAATGTTGCAATTGCTACAGTGCATAGGGGCCGTTGCAACATTCATTAACATCTAATAAAGTAATTATTAAGCATAATTTTGCAATTTCTTTTGCAATTTTCAGACAGGGTCAAGGGAAAACAACATATTTTCAAGAAATGAGTAACCATGTTTCTTTTTAATTATTACAATACATTTGAACTACAAAATATTTCTTGATCCAAACCAAGACACTGTGAACTACTTTAAAAGCTTACTGAAGTGTGTGTGTGTGTGTGTGTGTGTGTGTGTGTGTGTGTGTTTAAGTGAATGTTGTTGTGTGTTTAAGTGAATGTTCTGTGTGTAACAGAAAGCGGGTAAGAGAGGAGGAAATTAGTCCACGTCAGACTCACAGTTGTGGCAGGTACAAATGGCTCCTTCATCAGTGCAGGCCTGGTGATGTTGCAACTGTCCCTACACTTACAGCCATCATGAAACTTGCTATGAAAGCTTGACACAATAGCTTTGACACATGGTAGCTATGCCTTTTAGAAGCTAAGAAAATGCTTTCTTCTTGGAAGGAGGATGAGCTAACTGAGCATTTGCAGTATGAATGTATTCACTGTAGCTCATTCCTTATTGGAGGAATAAGCAAAGTTGCAACTGCCCCATGTTGAAACCGTCCCCAGTCTCCCCTATATAGCCGTTATAAACTGAATCATGTACATGATACAGGATGAATATTCTTAATTCTTATGTCATAAAGAAATCTTTTTCCCCCTACTTTTTAGTTGAAGAAACAGCGCAGCAGTTGTGGACAGAAATGAAGGTAAGCTGATGGATGCTTAAAACGTTCTTCAGTCAAGAATTGAGATCCAAAGTAAATTAAGACATTTTAAATAATAAGTAATATAGATAGAGGTTTTTTTCTATGAACCATACAGCCAAGAAGGCAATAGTAGGAAAGGAGACGACAATGGTTCCTGACAATGGTTGGTTAATGTTAACAGTGCATACATAAACAAAGAATTATACTAAATACTTATTATACAAAAAAAATGCCTGTCTTGTGAAATTGGTGCTTTGACCTTTATTATAGCTGTTTGCTGAAGCACTTGTGTTGGCTCATGCAATCTGTATATGTACGCTATACCTGTTCCTTTAAGTTTTCCTTAAAATTAACTGAAGCATCACTTGTATTAGTTTTCCCCCCAGTGTTTCTCTTTTATTGATCTGTGTTTAAGTGTTTTTTTTTTTTTTCTTTGAACATATGATTACTATTTACCCATAATAATTGCAGGAATGCTTGCAAAACTGATGTCAGGACTGTAAATAAACCTGAGAAATTATTAGCTGTTGCTAAGCTGTTAATAAAATCTAAGCACTTCATGCATATATTCTCTGTTAAACAGCAGTGGAGATACTTATTCTATCTATCTATCTCTCTGTCTGTCTGTCTAAACATATTTCAGTTGCAAGACTAGAAACTTTATCAATTTATAATGCACAGACATGGGAAGCTAAGATGCATCAGAGAATAAACTTTTGCTGTGCATATAGGTCTACAAAATAGCCTACATTAAACATTAATACAATTATTTTAGAAATTCTTAAAGCTGAAGACAACATATATTTTCAAGAGAGATTTAAGTTGTCCAAATTCATAGTCCGCAGATTATATGAATTCTACTGGAGAGTCCCAATACTATAATCAGTCATCACAACTGGGGATGTAACAAACCAAGTAAAGTCTTTTTTTCATTCAAGTACAAATGATTTTGTTAGGAATCACATGCAAAAAATCTACATTTAAAGATGCGCTATTTTAGTTTTTTAAGCTATGTTGACATGCTACACTAGCATGGTGATTTAGTACTAAAAAAAGACAAATTTCTCTGTTCATCTTCTTTTGCTAGCTCATTGACATTACAGTGTGAGAGACAGTCTCAGTGAAATAAAAGAAGTCAAAGAAATATACATGAAAAGGCACGAAAACCTTTATTGTATATGGAGTTCTAAGATTGAATGATTAATTTATTAATTAAAAAGCTATGAAGTTTGTCGTCGCTTTGGTTCTCTACAAAACAGAATACCAAGATATTTCTTTGCATGCGCTGAAAATTATGGTTCCCTTTGCAAACTCGTATATCTGTGTAAATTAAAGTAAAGTATTGTCTGTAGTTGGATGTGACAGTGTTAATTGGTTATGAAAAGCTGTGTAAAAAAAAAAAATAAGCTCACTATTCCTTCTAGAATGATAGTTTGTCTAATAAATATTCCTTTGGGTTTTAGTTGTTACTTATTATGTAGGTATGTTAGAGACATGGTAAAATGTTCACAAAATTTATAATGTCTTTCTGAGTTGCAAGACGAGACTGGACTTGGTTGACAAGGTTGTTTGTCTAAAAACTTGCACAGTATATGTCTGTAGCCCTACCAAGCCAAGAATACATTTGCATGGGATCCTGAGGTAAATTTTCATATTTTACATATACACCTCTTTGGCTTTATTAATGTCCGGATCATCCATAGCAGTGTTTTTCTCACGCCTTCTCTGAGGAAATTACAGGCTAATATACCTCCTGTTTTTTTTTTTTTTATTCCTGAGCTCGATCTGATAATTTAATGACCCTCTCTGTTATTTTCTGTGCAAATGTCCCCTCACAATTGGGTAGTTGTTTGACTGCTGCTACTTGCCATAGTAGTGACCCTTCTCCAGATATTAAACACTTTTTAATTGTAAAATGAAAAATGGATTGGTCACAGGATTCAAGTGATCAGTTAATCGATTATTATATTGTGTTAGCCACAAAATACTATTCTTTTGCACTTGTGTCTTTGTGTTAGCGAATTAATTTATTTATAAAAAAAAAAACAAAATAGATTTTTTTTGTGTGGTACTTTATCAAGTTGCTCTAGGTCATTAGTTTAATTGTTAGGCATCTCTTCATACTGACATTTGTCATTACTCCCATACAGTACATTACAGTACTATCTGTAAAAAAAAATAATAATAATTTCATCGTATGACACAAGATGAAAGTGATGTAGATCTATATTCAACATATTTCACAGTTGATAGTAGCCAAAGCAAACCAGACTGCAAATTTTGCTGTGCAAAACATAAATCCCAAAAGCAACTGAGGAAAATGCTATGTGGCATTTAGGCAGTATATTTAATAGTGCAAGAGTGGCCAATATGAGTGTGTAGCACTATCGGCAAGTGTGCTCATTAAAATGGAGCATGGAGAAATGAAGCAATCATGAAGAGAAATTGTCATACATG
This sequence comes from Bagroides melapterus, assembly GCA_028566695.1. Classification (NCBI taxonomy): domain Eukaryota; kingdom Metazoa; phylum Chordata; class Actinopteri; order Siluriformes; family Bagridae; genus Bagroides; species Bagroides melapterus. The sequence goes on along the minus strand of JAOTRN010028269.1, from coordinate 13,926 downwards.
AGCAATCATATCAATTCTTCAAGGCTTGAGACATGCACAATTTCTTTATTCTCGTTTACCAGTGTCTATACTTTCCTCCTGTCCCAAAATACAAATGATGACACCCATTGCTCATTTTTCAAGACCAGTGATCAATCCCTGATACTGCTCAGCTATACATGCTCATGTCTGCCACCATCACAATCTCCATTAAAGGTGCTGTTTAAATTACATCACGTCTTAAACAGAAATATCAGCATGAGCAGTCTATTGCTAGCACAACACACCATCCACCAACAAAAAAATGGAGCTAAATGTTCAATTTTATTTTATTTGTATAGTGGTTTTAATACAGGACATTGTCACAAAGCAGCTGTACAGAATCATATACATTTTGGATCCAGCCACCACTCCATCATTTTTTGTGTACCACTTATCCAACATAGAGTCTTGAGGAGCCTGGGGCTTACCTCAATGGTCTCAGGGGCACAGGCGGGGTGCCAACCCATCATAGAGCTCACTCTCATATACACCCTAATGCACCCATTCATGCACTACACTATTTAGAGATGCCAGTGATGTACCATACATGTACCGGGGTAGAAATCTGAAGTACTCTGAAGAAACCCCTGGTGCACAGGCAGAACATGCAATTGTCTAATATAGCATTTTAAAAAAAGTCACTACTGTGATCTGATTTGTAGCTGGCTCCTTTTAAGTGGATTGCTCCAATTTTTTGTCAGTAGTCCTAGCCACATGAAGTGATGTATCAACCTAGTGCAAAAATTGCAATAAAGAGGACAAAAGACATGTGCAGACAAACAATATAGACATTGCAAGACAAAACATCCAAGACAATACACAAAAGCAGCACCGACTAGTGAACGTACTGTATATTATACAGTACATGTGTAACAAATATAAGAGGAAATACATACTAGCAGCAGTTTATATGATGTGAGGTAATGAGTTGTGCAAAAATATAGCATGTGCAAGTTAGCAAAAAACAGTGTGCAAAAACATCATTGATAGTCATTGAGGCAGGACACTATAGGACTGTTCTTAGTCACGGGGACGATGGTGGTTGACTTGAAGCATGTAAGAACAACAGCGCTGCACAGGGAAATATTGAAGATGTCCATGAAGACATCAGCTAGCTGTTCTGCACAATCCCTGAGCACCCTGCCAGGAATGTTGTCTAGTCCAGCAGCCTTCTGTATGGAGATCTCCTCACCTCTTCTGTGGATAGATGCCTTTTAGCCTGGTTTTTACAGGCAGGATCTCTGAGACATACTGATTACCTCCTTCAACTAGGAGAAGATTTGGAGGAACTTTGTTGGGAAGAGTGAGTGAGGGCAAGGCTGTATCTGTGTATGAGGTAGATGTAAACCTCATTAAGTAAACTAACTAGTTATCCACTCACATTAGCTATTTAGGGAATGTACAGTCTGACAATGAAAACTGTGGTGAATTTCAGTGGTAAATAAAATGGCCTTCATCTAACAGTCACAAACTCCATTAGCAATGAGCAGTAACTAGAAACAAGAGTGTTTGCACTATTCTGTGTTTATGTAAACAAACTGCACAGAGCAGCTTTTCTGTCGGCATGAAACGAGGGGAACTGAATGGCATCAGCCAGAAATCCCTGAAAACAAAGATATAGCAGTCTCTAAATTCTTGCCATGTGGTCCACTCAAGTCCAATGTAGTCCAGTTTATTGTCCAGGGAGCAAATGTTTAAGAGTAGAATGGATGGGTGAGCCGGCCAGCTAAGGTTTGTTTTTAGCCTATCATAGACACACACCAGCTTGTTGCGCTTCTGCTTCCTCAATCACTCTCCTGGTCCCCGGAACCAGATGTTGTTGTGGAATGTAGACCGTCCTCAATTGCAGTGCTGCTGAAGAAGAGGCTGGTGTTGCCTGGTGGTGTAGGTTGGGTCCAGCCCTAGTAGGAAGTCACAGTCCAATATGTGATATATAAGTTTGTGGTGAACTTTGCCAATGTCCAAATTTTTTTTTTTCTGACTGTATCTTACTGTTGCATTCATGTCCGCTGTTAACACAATAACACAAATATATGCAAAATAAGTTGGTATTAGGAAAGCAAAGCAAATTCATCAGCTACAGTGGATGTTACCTTCTCTCCTACTCTGATGTTTTTGGTAATGGCACTCAGGTATTTTGGAAGATTCCTTAACAACTCTAACAATGTTTCTAAATACATGGTGGTGTATTTTTTTTAACAACAGATGCAGATCTCACAGATGAAACCCAGGACTCAAACCAAGAGGAGACATTTAGAGGTATTAATTGCTTACAATTAATCTAATAGGTTTCCCCTGGACAACAAGAAACACAGAGTTACAGGGTACAATTTATTATCATTATTATTATTTTTTTTTTTATCAGTTTTGATCATGTTCTAAGCTGTTTAACACATCTAGATGGAAATGAATCAAGAGAAAGAATCCTGATCAGTTGTTCTATAGTCATTTTTTTTTTTCTCATACCAAATTTCTTGATCGCAAAAACAAAACTGGCCTGTCCATTGCAATACTTTTGGTGGGACTGCATATGGGTTTGTGAGTGTACCATGAATTTACTTGAGATCATTATAAATGCAACAGTCATCTTAAAGTTCATTAGCACAGAGGAGCACATTTATATATTTTATTATAAAATAAATTGTTTAGAAAGCAAGATCAGATTCAACTTATTGAAGTATAATGCAAAATGGTGTTATAACAGCATTTAGAGCTATTGATAGGTCAGTTATAATTAAAAAAAAAAAAAAAGACTAGGTGTACACCTCCACTGCAGTAGTGTGTCCTGATCCAAGTCCTATCAAATTGAGAGATGCGCTAATGCCCTTCTAATAATCTGTTGAATAGAAACATATCCATGTATGTATGATTACAAAGCTTTCTTGGTTTCTGTGTTTGAGACACAGTGTGCTCATTGCAATTAAATATTCAAGTATGAAAACAGTTCATTTTACCTGGTTTAATCTGTTTAAAGTAATTGAATTGAGTAAATTTAAATAATTTTAGGATAATGCTGATGTGGGTTGTATAAGGTTTTCCACTGTTTTACTTGTCACCTCACAGTACGCCCAGAGAAAATAAACTTATCATATGCAACATTTGTGGTCATATGCAACATATCTCTGGCACTGTGATCGCAAGCAGGTTATAGTGAATTAATATCTTTCTAAGTTGGGCATTAGAGCATAACAAATATAAGAAACAAATACAAAAAACATTCAGGCTTTAGGGATTCAGTGGTATTGCCATGCTACACAGTAATGTTGCATGTTGGTATGTATTTAGTGTTGCTCCTGTAGAAGGAGGCAGGACAATGAAAAGGCAGTCTGAACTTAGTCTGTGGGGATATTAAAGGCACTGTTTGCTTCTTCACCACCATCTTGTAGAGATGTAAAAATTGCATGTACAGCCAGGGCTATTGCACTGTCAGTGGATCTTTCTTTCTATCAGTAGGCAAACTGCAAAGGGGTCCAGGTTTTTGGTAGGGAGGAGTCCTTGAGTAGACTTTCCAAGTACTTCATTGCTATTAAATATGAATTATTGTTTAATTCATTCATTAAGTCATTAAATCATGCTGAAGCAGATGTGTTGGACATAGGGCAATTGTATATTTATTTAGGCATGTGGAAACGAGGTTTAATTTGGTGGTGAATACTAGAACTAGCTTGTCAGTGCAGGTCTTTAATACATGTACTTGGATTCTGTCTGGTTCAGCAGCTTTTCATATATTCACACTCCTCAAGGCTCTACTGACATAACATTCCATGATTTGTACAGGGTACTGTCCCCTGTCTTCAAAGAATGAACTACAGTCAATTCTTTAGCTTGGTGGCTAGTGCTAGTCCAGTCATTTATGCAAGTGCCAAAACACTCAGGCCTAGAACTTTCATAGAAGTTAAATTATTTTCTAGAGCGTTTTCATCATCAGTGTTCTGATTCAGACGTAAACCTTTCTTTTGTCACTAATGCAAATTTCTTTTGAGTCTGAGCTTTTTTAGTCTGGTTCCTCTCAAGGTTTCTTCCTAATAACTTCTTGGGGAGTTTTTTTCTTGTCCCATAACATCTGTCTTGCTCATTATGGATAAATTAAAAGAGTTTTTGTCTTGATTTTATATGTTTTTGTAAAGCTACTTTGTTACAATTTTCAAATACAATTGCAAATACATCTCAGAGAAGTTATTGCAATTGCTTATGAAAAGTGGAGGCAAGATCCCTTGCCTCCACTAAATGGTACAAAACCTTTGCTTCTTGAATACTGTTTGGTGTTCCTTGTAGCCGTTTGGCTGCTGATCACAAAAATCGCATCACACAGATGCGATTCACATCTCATAATACGATCCACATCTCATAACAGACAGAATTGGTCAGCGATATGGGTCTGTCAAAAGCAAAAACTGAATTGCTGGGTTTAAGACTGCTGGAATGGTGTTTGCTGTGACCAGGTACGAAAATTTCTGTTTTTCAAAGCCGCCAAATTCTTTGCACAAGTTCACAGTCTCCATTTCTGTCCACATCAAAGACATCGAAGAATTGTTCTCTGCTTTAGGTTGTGACCATTCTCTGCAATTGTGGTGTCTCTTTATTGATTCATCAGCGTTAATCCTCAAAGCTGTTCTGTTACACAATGGCAATGTTCACCGTACCTGTTGGCTATGAAGCAAACATGAAAGAAACCTAAGAGAACATGGAAATGTTACTGATACACATCCAATACAGCAAGTTCAACTGGAATAACTGTGGAGATCTGAAAAATGTTGCTCTGTTACTGGGACAGCAGCTCAGCTATACAGAGTACTGTTGTTTCATCTGTGAATGGGACACTCATGCCAACGAGTCACATTATTGTAGACAGAGCTGGCCACTTTGTAAAAAAAATTACTTCCAGGGCAGTAAAATGAGGTGTATGAACCACTTGTCGATCAAACAAAGACTTTTTTGCCTAAATTTGGGACTTATGAAGAAGTTTGTGAAAGCAATGAACAAAGAAGGCGAAGGTTTTCATTATTTTAGACAGCTATTTCAAAGAATAACTGAGGGTAAGATCAGAGAGGGCATTTTTGTTGGCCCTCAGATCAGATATGTTATTGAGTGGCAAGTAGTTTGAAGATCTGTCAGCTGGACCAGAATAGATTGCCTGGAAAGCCTTCAAAGACATTGTTGACAATTTTTCTTGGCAATTACAGAGCCCCATATTACATTCAGCTGGAAGACAGACTTCTCAAAGCATACAAAACAAAGTGCAAGAAGTCATTCAAGATTCATTTCCGCCACGAATACTTGAACTTCCCTGAAAATCTGGGTGCGCTCAGTGACAAACAGAGAAAGGTTTCACCAGGACATTGCTACAATGGAAAAGCAATATCAGGGCAAATGGAATCCGTCAATGTTTGTTTACTACTGTTGGACACTACACCGTGATGCACCATATATAGATTACAAATGAAAACCAGGAGCAAAACACTTAATTATGTTGAACTTAATAGCATATAAGATATGATGCAGCAAAACCAAAACTATATTTGTGCATACTCACCAGGTACCTGTTACAATCAGCAAAAACTTTACAGGAAGCAACATTAAAAAAAAATTGTTGGGCAGTGTTAGTTGGGCTGCTCATGTTACGGTGGAGTTTGTTAAGTTTTCAGTGGTGGAAGATGAAGGATTTAAAAAATGATTAGCATCCTCAAACCAAGATACATTCTTCCCTCAAGGACCCACTTCACAAAATTGATGGAGAGGAAGTACCAGGAGGCATTTAAAAAAGTTAAATCTTCTATAAACATCACCAACAACAGAATGGCTTTAACTCTGATATATGGACAAGAGTTGCCACTAAAGTATCCCTTGGCATTACATGTCAATACATTGGGAATGACTGGAAGATGATGTCTGTCTGTCTGTCTTACCAGCATGCCACTCAAAGGCAGACATACCTCAACCAACACTGCAGAGTGGAAGAAGTAGCAGTCAAATTTTAAATCTATTTTGAGAAAATTACTGTGATTATACATGACAATGATGCGAACATTGTGGCTGCTGCAAAATTACTGGATGACAAACAAGGGTGGACCAGTTTATGCAGTACTGGCCACACCTTGCAACTGGTGATTAATGCTGCTTTAAAGAACACAGGTATTGAAAGAGCTGTCGGATCTGCAAGATGTCTTGTGGAGCACTTCAGAAAACGTGAGCAAACCTACAGTAAGCTCAAAGAAAAACAGAAATAAATGGGCATACCCGAGCACAAGTTTGTTCCAAGAAGTAAGTACCAGATGGAAGAGTACTTTCTAGATGATTAACAACCTGATTGAGCCAGATGTTTGCTTGAAGAGCTTTTCCACTGCTCTTAAACTTTTTGAATGTGCAACTGTTTTTTACAAGAGGGTAGGAATATGCAACAGTCTCCCCATTCTCTTGACTTGTGAAAGGGCTGTTGCTGTCCACTGAAGGTGCTACCTTTGATTCATCTACAGTAAGGTCCTTCCAAGCAACAGCAGGAGAGCAGCTTCACAACAGATGAAAGCAACTCTTTGAAAAGATACATAATCCTGTGATTCTTTCTTTTGCTCCGGACACAACATTCAGAAGACTAAAATTCTAAATAAAAAATATAAAATATAAAATTATAATAAGCAAATTATAAATGTGAAGGCTAAAGTGCAAACTGAAGCACTTGCAGCAAGAAAAGAGATTGAACAGCAGCAGCAAACAACCACCTCGGCCATAAGAACAGAAGCTAAACATCTTTGATTGACTCTCTAATCGAGTCTAGAGGTAGCAGAGAGGAGTAAGCTGAGGAGGACCTCAACACTCAAATTAGAAATCCTGGCTTACTTTGTGGAGAGGCCCCTAGCCAAAGAAGGAAATCCATCTATTGGTGGAGAGATAATAAATATAAAATAGATTTATAAATAAATAAAAAAAAATGTGAATTTTATGAGTCCAACATAATGCTTGTTTTGTTTATTTATATTTTGGATATTTAAAGATGTTTGGACCTGGACTGTGGAGCAGAAGGACCTGGGCCTTGTGCTTGAGTCTCATGGGCGACCTCCTTGGTCACGTCGTGGCAGGCAGTAAACTCGGGGGTCATGGCAGCCATTTTGTGCAGGGCCTTGGGAGCGGCGGTGGCCATTTTGGCCGGGGCCCCGGGAGCGGCAGCAGCCACCATCTTCGCAGGGCACACACTGACATAAGTGGGACGTCCTCCACAATGGACAGCAGCCTTGTGTGCCAGTGAGGATCCGTGGCTAAACAGGCGCTGGCGTGGTATAGACAGGCACTGGTGTGGTTTTCTTCCACCACACCCACAGTAAAATCCAATTTACTATAGAGCAAAGTCTACATATTGTGCTAGGGTCGAGGTTGTGGTAACTGACGGCATCAAACATGAAATGTCACTCAAACAGAAAAGCACAAATTCCTCCTAACCCTAACCCTCCATTTTAATGGTCGTTGTTCTGTAACGTCTGTATCGAAGGTATGAGCAGGATCCTAATGCAGTTTAGGATTGTAATCAACAAACAAACAAAACAAAGTAATCCACACACTGCAAAGCAATGGCAAAACAAGAACCATAAACACAGACGCAACATCCACGAGGGACAACTAACGACAATGGACATGGGAAACACAAGGACTTAAATATATACAATGGACCAATGACAGGGGAGATAGATTAAAAAGCAATGTTTGCAACATAACAAGGAACAGGTGGGACAGGGAAGCAGGACACAATGCAAGGAACAGTCTTCAAAATAAAAGACATGGAACATATCAAACAACAAAGAAATACAATCCCCTGCCAGCACCCCCTCTAGTGACCTGGCAGGGAATAGTTCCAAAGTCATTATACTGAGTATTCTTTTTGGTACAAGGACAGGAAAGATCTAATGTTAAAGATCAGAATAAGCAGTACAGATGTTAAATGTCATTGACAAATATAAAAAATATACAAATTTTATTAATCTAAATAATACAAATAGCATATTATTACACTTTCTCTGATTCCAAATGGGGGATAGATGCTGACAATCCGACAATATTATAAAACATGTTCATTTTATTTTAAAGTAAATAAAGCTAAATTATGTGGTGGAGTTGGATTTTGCCAGCGAATTAGACATGAGTCAACACAGGACAGACGTGGAGTTTTTACACAAGTCTTTACTGATCTCACCTGCTGAATTCCTAATTTTGCACAAAAACACAGTGCAAATACAAACATTTAACCTGTGTATGCAACCCAGCAATTAAAAGCAATAAATGTCCAGTGTTTGTCTTTTTACGCCTAAATCTCTCAACTCTAGCCCGTTGGCTGAGTGCAGCGCAGTTCAGACAACGAGCTTTACACATCAGCTCACGCTTAGTGAAAGTCTATGAATAGACTGCCACATAGCAGTAAACAATAGCAAACAATCGGTTTTGGGTGGAGATCTCGAAAGCTGGCTGTGGTGGAGGGGGAGAGGACCTTGCCCAGGGCCAGGCTTGCATCTTCTGCTGCAGCCTAAAGATCACTCAAAATCACTCAATATGTTGATTTCTGCCACAGACTCTTGCACAACAGACTTAACTGTATTTCCTAAGTGTTTTGAAGAACAGCCTTTACATTCTTGAGCAAAAATGAGCTGGACAACTGAACTTTTTAATTTTTACAATTTGAACTATTTAAAGTTTATAGGAATAATTGAAACGCAAAAGTTTTTTTTTTCCTGTATTTTTATAGTGAATGTGAAAAACAAAAAAAAACATGGTAATCTGGTTCAAATAAAAATGCAAGTCCCTAAATATACAGGTAGTCCCTGAACGGACCACGGTTCACATCTAACATCCGTAGATGCGATCAAATCGCGGAAGTAGCTCAAATGTATTGTACAAAATTAACACTGCAGTGCACCAGATACCAATATTTGCAATTATATACAATATTTTCAGTGTGAAGTGAATGTATAAAATGTCTAAAGTGCGGTAGATTGTGTGTGTGTGCGTGTGGGGGTGCAGGAGAAATGAGTCGCCTCACCGGTTTCAATGAACCTGTACGGGAGTGTGATGATAGAAAATGTCTGTCCTGTAAAGCTGTCCTGATGGGGAATAATCCTAAATGCGGAAAATCTTAAACTGCACAATCCAGACAGCTCTGAGACAAAGCAGCAGTAAACACCACGTAGAGTTTTAGTTCATAAAACTCACTTTTTCTGCGATTTACGAATAATCCGACTTACGAATTATCTCATGGAATGGAACTCGTTTGTAAGTCGGGGACTACCTGTATAATAGTTGGGGGAGATAATTGCCTTCTGAATTAACTGTAACAGTGAAAGTCAATGCTACAACATTGTCTTTTTAAACCATCCTTATCAGTAAACTTATGTTTGATATTTTCAAGATTTTTTTTGTGTTGCTGAACCAGCACTGGCTGTTTGTTCAATACCAATACTAGAATTTTAATGTGTAATACCAGTGTTTTAGGATGCACAGTAAATCGACAGAAATCAACACCAATAGAGTTAATTTCAACACTTTGAAAGTGTATATATGGGATCCAACCACAAAGTGTTAGTTCAAATACTTCAAAAGCAACACCGACAGTGTTACAACTAAAACTAAGAAAGTAAAATATTAATACCAATGCAGATAACAACAACACTGTTGCAGAGTTGAGTGCAGCTTTGTAGCAAACACTGAGAGTGTTAAAATTCAAAACTATTCCAGTGTTGACATAATACTTCTAGAAATGGAAATTACAGTTTCCTCAGCCTTATTGTAGTCAAATATTACACCATCTTGGTGCTGATGCAACACCTTTTTAGAAATAAAGAAATGCTAATGGAGTTGCCATTTTTTTTCTTGTTAGGGTTAGGTGCATTACCTACTTTAAAGAGCTACAAAATAAAATGACGTCACATAATGTGAAAAATTTAATTGACCGTGAACACATAGTAAACACATCACTATTTAACTCTTTAACCACTTTTACCTCACAGATCACCAAGCCATCAAGCCAGTGCTTTAAATGACATTAACACTTTCATTACAAATAACTGTCCAAAATAATGTAAAATAGGCTGTCGTTGCCATAGGTCATTTGTAAATCAAATGGCTTGTAGTAAAGCAACTCTTCAGGTTTCTGAGTACAAGACTGTTCTCGTGTTGCAGCATTGAAAGCGTGGAGATGTTCACCAAACTCTAATTCCATACATGATGACAATAAATAAATTACAAAAAATTTCGAACAATTTTTTCCAAAGAAAGTTGCATCAACTAAATCTAAGCAAACAAGACTACTGCAGTGCTTTTTTGTATACTGTAGTCTGGAGAAAGGTATACGTATTTTTGAGTGGGAGATCATAACTGATGCTGAAAACAAAATGGATCTTGAAGAGTTCAGTAATTGCTAATAGAGATAGAGAAGAGGATGCCTGACAGGGGGTGACCTTTTTATCAACCACAATGAAGAACTTGCTGCTGGATTCTTTGCTGCTTCCTGAGGCAATAATATATGGCTGGCAATTCTGTTCGATCGCAAGGTGTTCCTGTATACACTGACATGTCTGAATGAAGAAAAAAAAAAAGAAAAATTAATAACTACAGCATTAGCAGTTATCATTTATATATTTTTTGTTTTGTTTGTCACTTAATTGAACGTTGTAAAGGACTGGCGACAATCCGGAAGAAAAGTATATGCAGGCTATATAATATAAGTATTAACTAATTGTTAAGTTTTTTCAGTAATTTCATTTATCAACTTATGTTTATCTGATCTGATCAATTCAAAGTACATTGCATATATCCATTGTATTATGTCACCAGTGCAGTTACCTACAGTAGGTAGTCAACCAGAATGCAACCTACCGTGACGTTGAGTGCAGTGGAATGGCAGCAGTTAAAAAACATTTACATGTCATTCTAGTTTGTGAAATTTCCGCAAGAGGGCACATAGGGACAGTTTGCGCCTTTAGTATTTAACCACAGTGAAACTTAATGTACAATGATTAATTCTTATTATGTGACAGGATGCAAGAAAGTAAAAATCAAAACAAGTTATTAACTGCTATATTAGAAAACAAAAAAAGCAGTTACAATGCAATTAAAAAAAAAGTTTCGTAACCACAATTTAATACGTCTCGAGGATATAAGCATGTCATCAGTTAGAGATGTGAGATGTGAGATTATTTCCTATGTAGCTGTTGTTACTGGAGTGAGAAGCAGAAGCCTCCACCTATTTGATATATTAGGCTATAATATCGTTCGTTCCTTTGCCTCTTAGTAATCTGTATTGTAATAATGTATGTTTAATAGGTTAAAAGTGGGCAGTTTTAGAATGTGTTTGATGAGTAGATTACTTCTCACTTTTCATTCATGACGAGGTGTGAAGTGTAATTTAACAACTGGTTTCACCCGTGCAGAAATGTGGGTTTTCTATATAGTTTATATCAGGACTAGTCAACTGGTGGCCCACCAGTCATCTTTACCTTGCCCTCCTTAACATAGTGACAAGAACGGTGCCTGTGAAACCATTAATGTTTCAGTCAATCTGGTTGTTTCCCCGCCATAAGACGTTTAAAAATTATAGCTCAAAAATGAACATCATCCCGACTTTCTGGAGAGAACGCCTGACAAAAACAGCGTGCTATAAATATATTGATCACCTTCAGAAGATTTTGCCAGCGGTGATAAGCGGGGAGAAAAAAAACCCACAGAACACATGTCTACACTATAATAAATAAAAAATAAAACACTATAATGTATAAAAATACAATACATTTTGTAGATTTTACTGAAAAGTTGCTTCTGTACAACATACCTGGGGAATCCTGAGCCTTGCTGCTTTCTCTGTTCTCTTTGGCAGATGACAGTAATCCTTCCAGCAGTGGAGTGGGAGGTTTCTGCTAGTTTGATAACCTTTGCTTTGAAAGCAGTTGGCCACCTTTCCAAAGGTCTGGAAGCAGTTTGTGTGAAATCCTGAAGAATCTGAAGCAGAAGAAAACATGTAAAGGAATGACCACAAAACATTTAATATATTCACACACTAAATGTGGTCAGTTTAAACAAAACAGACTATTTGACAGTTCTCTGAACATATTGACATATTAATTTGCTTTAAAAAACAAAAGACAAAGTCCATATCAATCCTTTAGTGTCCAGAAATCGAGGAACAACTGAGGGAACGGTGGTGGAGCTGTCTAGATTATGGACAAGGCGGTGTCTATATTCAAAGGTTGGCCTCATCTTCTGCATGATGACATCACATTCACTTGCATGGTTCATCAAAGAGATGGACTCTGTACTTTGATCATACAATTAAATTTGTAGCACCTGAGCAGAACTATGTACTTCACAATCCGTTTACTGTCATAATCTCTAACAAATTATACAACACACAACTAAATTATATTCTGAAAATTACCCTTCTTATGTCTTTACCAATTGTCCCTGTGTCTTCATACTCTTTACTCTTTATCCCTGTATACTGTATAGAGTAGAAAATGCAGCAATATCTAAATGTCTATAACATGTGCTCCTGAACTAATAAGTAAAATCCCCTGTGTTTCTGTAATGCTGCGGGTGCTCATGTCTGGCAATCATCATCATCATTCTCCTTTCTGAATCATTTTGGACTAAACCAGTCACTGTTCTCACTGCTTTTTGAAGTTAGAGAGAGAGAGTATCTGTATCTAAGCTGACTGAAGAGGTGTAGAAGTTCCTGTTAATGTTCAAATTGGGTTTAATAGTTAATAATGTCATGTTAGTCAATTCAGCACTGCATTTAGCAAACAAATGTTGAGAATTTTTAGTAAAGAACTTTGGCTGTAGGAATAAAGAGATTTGTCCTGGTACTTGCATTTGTTACTATTTAGAAATATATTTCTAAACTACCTACAACATTTAATATCTTTAACATATTAAACAGTACCAGCATTCATTCATACCTATGTCATTTACTTCATTTATGACAAAAAACAATCCACTGGTGGTCACTACATCAGGTAACATGCCTTTATCCACCTCCGTACCGGTTTCATCTGTGACTCTTAACAGCAAGATCTTTTGGTATTGAGAACTTTCATTGAATTTTTCACTGTAAAGCAAGATGTTTGTCAATTTTAAGAAATTCTTTATTCACAGTTTGACATTCAAGGATAGAATAATATCTACACGTAATTAATAATAATGCCTTTAAAAAAGACTCTCACCGTCTGCAATAAATAAATCAAAGCAAGCCTCTGGGATCTTTATGAACTTCTAATTCCAAAATTGTACTTCATCATGATTTTAAAATCTGAACTCCTGGCTTAGAGAGGAAGAAACACATATTACTGGTTGTCTATAAATACAGTTTGGTTAATTAATTAAAATATCTGTTTACAAACTATTTTAATGTTGATGTTGTCGATAATGTCGTTTCAGCCCTATGGAGATGAGTAGAGAGATCTGCCTTTGGAAATTATTTCTACCTATATTCCACAACGGATGTTTTACACAAACTGCTGAACCAAATTAGAAAAAAAAATACTGTTTTTTTTATTAATTGAGAGGTAACTTAATGGTTAATTAAAAAAGTTTAAATCATATTGCACAGTTCTAACAGTTCACATTAAACTTGCCATAGGTTAAGAGCCACAAGTCTCAGAAGCACAACCAGCAGGAATCCAAGCAAAATCTTCAAAGAAAAATTACAATAATGAAATATAGCTGCAAGCAGCGATAACGGGCCCAAGCACGTGTGCCATCGCCTCCCGGCTGCCATCGCCGGCCGGGTGCACCAGAGAACATGTCCATATACTGAGCTTTGCATTCAGTCACTTATGCAACGGACTGATGTGTGGCGCCCCCCGGGGTTGAGCCTCACTGACATTCTAATCAGATTCCAACCTACCTGCCGAGTTTCATGGCTTTTCCATTTCA
>JAOTRN010027761.1:0-20039 GCA_028566695.1 Bagroides melapterus | reverse complement strand
TAAATAATTTAGTTTAGATATTTAAGATTCTTAATAAAATAGGGCAGTTTCCTACAGAAAGGCTAGATTTCAGCGTGTGTGTGATTAATGGTGTGATAGAAGGAGGTGCAGTGTTAAGCTATTGGAGCTCAGTAGAATTATACTGTATGTGATTAAGTGATTTTGTTTTACAGCTGGCGGTTCAAGCAGAAGTATAAGCTTTTATCTCCTGCTAGAAAAAAAACTGCACTCTGACCTGACATAATGAGCACTAAACTGTCAGACTAAACTATAATCCAATTCCGTTAAATAATCCTTCACAAAGCTGCATGAATTCTCACTCACACTCTGAATAATCTACTGTGGACATTTGAGCCATTTGATTTAGCTCTCTCTCTCTCTCTATCGCTCTGTGTGTGTGTGTGTGTGTGTGTGTGTGTGAGAGAGAGAGAGAGAGAGAGAGAGAGAGAGAGAGGGAGAGAAGCAATAATGAGTGTGAATAATAATCAAACATTTCTATCAAATGTGAGAAATCTGTAATTGGTAAAATACTGCAGTGTTTCAAAGAAAATTGTGTACAGTGTTCAGACATTAGCCCTTTCCTGTGTCTAGAAACCCCACAGGTAGGCCTCAAGTCTATAATCTGTGTTTAGTTCAGCCTGTATCGTAGTAATGGTCAAAATTCATTGTTAATAGCAAAGGTTCAAATGTTTGAATGTCAAAAAACAATGGTACAGTCAGGTTAGCTGACCCATTTACACACATGTTGGGGATCTCAATTCATTCTGGATTCATTTAATAAACTTTTTCTTCGAAATAATATATTCTTTTTGTCAGTTTACAGCTCATGCCATTTGTCATTGCACTGCATCCACAACTTTATGGTCAGTTTTAACTGTGGTTTACAAATTTGGAGTGTGTGGAGAGTTTCACTGCAGACTAGCAAAGTGCAGAGTAGACTTAAGATATATTTATCAACTGTAACATAAAAACAACATACAGATGAAGTGAATTTGTTACAATGCACCTGTCAAGTGGTGTATATATTGGGCAGTGAGTGAGCAGTCAGTTCTCTAAGTTGATGTGTTGGAAGCAGGGAAAATGGTTATGCTTAAGGATCTGAGTATAAAGGGCCAAAGTGTGATGGTTAGGGAGCCATACTCATCTCAACATAAGAGCTACTTTAACACAAATTGCAGTTAAATAAAATAAATTCCAAAATTTCTTTGATAGAAAGATGTCTTTGCTGCTGCGGTATATGTGGGCTGTGTAGCTGCAGACCAGTCAGAATGTTCATGTTGATTCCTGTAGACTGGCAGAAGCACTGCAGTGGGCATGAGAAGATCAGACTTGAACCATGGAGTAGTGGGAGGAGGTGTGCTGGTCTGACAAATCACATTTTCTTTTCTGCCATGTGGACAGCAGTGTGTCACTTACCTGGAGAAGAGACGGCACTAGGATGCAATATGGGGAGAAGGTAAGCCACAGAGGCCCATCAACTTCCTGTCAGCAGAGGTCACTGACACTGGAGTTCTCACACTCTTGTTCACTTCTTTCTAATTAATTATAGTCCTGATCAAGGAATATATAAGCATGCAGTGCCCTTATGGCTATGCAAAGGTTTGTCACTGTTGTAGTGTGTGTATAGTTATATACATCTGTCTGCCTTTTCCATTTTTATTTTAAGTGTATGACTTCTTAGTCATATGTGAGTACACCCCCCTTTTGAAAAGTAATATTTTTAAAATATACTTCAATGGACACAAAAACAATTTCCAACATGTTGATAAGACTAAGTTTTATATAACATCTGTTTAACTTATAACATGAAATATAACTAAGAGAACAAAATGTTCAGTTTTACTCAAATTAGGGTGATGCAAAAATGAGTAAACCCCACTGAAAGTTAGAGCTAAATTGTAGACTACAAATGTCTAATTTAACAAGAATTCAACCACAGGTGAGTCTAATTATTCATTACACAGGTGTCCAGCAGACAGCTGACTATAAAAGGATGTTACTTAAAGAAACCCCCTTCCCATTTCATGCTGTCAGCAATGGCACCACATGGAATAGAAATGTCACAAGACCTGAGAAAGAAATTAATTTCATTACACCAGAAAGGTGAAGGCTACAAGAAGATCAGCAAAGTGGTCCACAGATCTTAACACCTCAACAGGAGCATCTTCTTATAAGAAGTATTGGAGAAAACCAGCATACAAGTTCACTGCGGTTATCTAAGAAGTAGAAAGCCAATCTGGGGTGACTTTCCTGTGACACAATACCATGTACACTGCAGAGGAATGGAACCCGGACTCTATACTCTGGAGTGATGAGACCAAAAATATTTTGAGCTGAGGGTCCACCAAGGGTCATCAGAGTGGGGGAAGAGTCCTTGCTTAATAATCACATGAGCAGCATTGTAGAGAAACCTGTAAAGAGGTAAAAATAGACAGAAAACTATTTTAAACCAGGATGTAAAGTGTTTAGAAATTTTATGGTTAATGATGTTACAATTTCTGTGTGACTTTCAAAACTTTAACCTTACAGTAAGTAAGACAGCTGAGAAATCGAACTGATTAACTTCATCAACTGCATCATAAACATGGAAGAAATCAACATATACTATAACGTTGTTGTTTCCAAAGAGAATTAGTGATTGAGCAAGATTGAGTAATGTTTTGTGTTATATGTTTGAGCAGATCTTTTAATTGAAAGGTTGATGATGTATTTTTGTACTGTATATGATTAATGCTATGTCTCTTATGTTTGTTAATGATTGACCTTGTGCTAGAATAAAGATTTAATTAAGCAATGTTGTATTGAGTTAATTAAGCTTGAGCTTGTTATAATTTATTGTGAGAAAATGAAGTTTACTGTCCTGTCATGTGCAGGCCAGCTTATTTCTTATTGCGGTTTTCAGTCTGGATGTCAGTCTTTTGACGGGAGACCACTGAGTCATGGAATTAGAGCGACAGATGGCGAGCCACCCACGGGAAAGAACATGGACTGGAACTCCGTATTGGATAAACTTCAGAATTTTATTTCCTCATAGTGTAAGTACACACTGAACAGAGCATTTAAAGAAATTATTTATTGATCTTTACTTCTCTTCTGGTGATTTATGATTCACCAAACAGACACTGATTTTATATAACGGGAGCAAAATCTATTCTGTTTCTTCTTAAAGTTGTTGACTACAGCTTCTGCCTTAAACCTCTGCACAGGGATCCTCAAACCTATCCCGAGCCTACTGAGATCCATCTCAGCCTGGCTCATTTAACTTTTACTGTTTTCATATTTTCTTCAAGCTTCCTGCTAAGTTCCAGATCAATTTTATCCCTTCGCACTGTGTGTGTGGGGACACAGGGAGGGTCTCACGTGTAGCCAACACATTAGGTGTGCTGTTTGATTGCTGTCTTGGGGTGTTTGACATTTTTAACAGCCTGTTGGTATTTGAGTCACCGCTCAACCTACAATGTCCAGACGGAATCAATGTATAGACATACAGCAACACAAATAATCAGTCACACATCCAGCTTTACTTCGTGTTATCGGGAAAACTAGCAGACATCAAGTCTGGCCCCCTGTGCCTCAATTTAACAAGACCAGCAACTGTCTCGTCTCACAAGGAGCAGATGTCAAAGGCATCATATTGTTAAAGGTCTCTTGTGAGGGAATGTTAAGGGAATTATCAAAACCCTGAGAAGAGTCCCACACCAATCTTACAACCAGCAGGAATTTAACTGTTGACTCTGAACTGACAGAGATACACTTTCCAAGTATAACATGAACTGAAAATAGATTGAAGAATAAATTTTATTACAAAGGTCTGTTTGTGGATTTTTGTCACTGGTAAATGTCTATATTATATAATGTGACAAAGATTTCTCAGGCTTTGTTGAATATGATGAAATGATGAAGAAAAGACTGATATCATTGGCAGCATATTCATGTGTGAAATAGACCAACCCATATCCCAAGATGTGTGAGCTGAAAGGACTGGGGTGTAGAGATGAGTGTGAGGTACAAAAGACTTCCCTTTCTAAATTTCTTATAACCAGACTAAGTTTGAGGCACAGCAGGAGGATAATAGAAGGATTAAATCATTCTCTGGGTAAACCTGTTATGATTATTTTGGCCAAGACTGACTGTTGGTAGAAGAAACTTACAGCATGATGTGTCATAAATCATCCTCTCAGATACTGCAGTGGTATGATTCTGTCCTCCAAAGTGGTCATATTTATCTGCTGCTGCTCTTCAGTCTTTGGGTTTTTTTTATTTCTGACTAAACTATCAAATTCTAGATGTACAAAGAAAATTGGGCTCAAAATTGTGATGATTCTATGGAATACTTTAACTTATCAGCTTGTTTTCCCCTATTTCTTCAGCACCAGTTTAACACAAGGTCCTCATGGTCCTATTCCTCATTCCCCATGTGTCAGTACACAATTTAGGTTTTGGGAATGTTGTTTTAAATGTGCTGTAAATTTTTGGTGTTTTTTTGCGGTTGCAATTTTTGGTGATTTTGGTTAATGTGGTGCTATTTGGCTGTGTGGCCTATAAATGTGGCAGTCAGGATCAATCACCCTGCAATGTTGCAATTACAGAAATGAATAAAATTCTGTGATTTTTGAAAGGAGCTTGCAATTTTTTAAAATTGCATAAGATTTCCATCAGAATTTTGGCTAAGACACGTGTCCTATGACGTCATCAAGACATGCATTCAGCCAACAATTTAATACATCATAAAACGAAAATATCAAATTTCACATTGACCTACTCTATGCTCCCACTAAAGATTTTTAGTTAAGAATAAGAATTTTACTTTGGAATATTTTAATAATTCCTATTCAAATTTACCACATCTGACAATATAATTGTGCGAGAAAGCACATTGTAATCCATCATAAAATTAAAATTTTAAAATGCTAGTTGAGCAAACCATCTCAGATCACTTCACAATGGCGTACTCTTTGTTCACAATGAAGATCAAATAATTCTACTCTGGAATTTTGAAGTCATTTTAATACAAATTCACTACATCTGTCAATATAATTCAACCAGAAGACAAATTTGATCCATAAAATGAACATTTCGAGATGTTAGTTCATCAAAAGAAATCAGATCAGTTAAGAATGACCTCTTCTATGTTCAACTTAAACATTAAACAATTTTACTGTGGGAATTTGAAGTAATAGCTCTACAAACTCACTGTCTGTTTCAATATAATTGACATTTTGATTCATCTCTAATTTTGATAGATTTTTGAATAGACAGTTTAAATTGTTAGTTGATCAAACCATGTCAGATCATTTCATAATGGCCTATTCTATGGTCACTAGGATGATCAAGCAATTGTACTGTGAAAATGTTTAATATTAAAAAAATTCCACAGCAAATTTGGTTCATCCTTATTTTCTCTATAGAGAAATATATGTCATACTCAAATGATCTGAATTGGTTCATCAACTAACAAATGCCATATATTTTAGAATGGATTTTAAAAATAACAGTGTAACGAATTTCGCTTATTTTCTTTTTCTTTATGTATTTTTAATATATAATAATTATTAAAACTTTAAGCCTTTATTCTCAAAAATACTGTGAATTGTCTTGTATTTGTTATGTTGCACATTTATTACAAATAACATCTTTTTGATATAATTTATTGTTCTTTGCATCAGGAGCTCACAGACACTCGCGTTCATCTTTCAGCTCTATTACCACTAAGTATATAAAGGCCGTTTACGTAAAATAGATATGTGGCCAGTTTAACTGTGCTTTTGTAGTGCGTGCTCTACGTTATGGAGATAGACCACGTTACTACAGAATAGAATACCCAATCACAAAAGTTGCACATCTACCGTTCAGGCCAATTCAGGGATCTACGTTCGCTCTTGAGCCAGGGCTGCAATGAGACAAGGGAAATGAAGACACCGACAGGATTGTAGATAAAACAGTGACTACCTTTTTACTTTATTACTACAGTATCACTTGAGTATTTAACCAAGTGGCAGTGTTAAAAAAAAAAAAAAAAAACGGCACAATTTGCTATTCCCATTCACATACGATATCAACAATTTAGAATTAGAAATTTTAGCCCCAGTTCTGCATTACCCACAGCCCTTTTCCATTTAAACCCTAATTATGATAAAACCCTAGCCTAATCTAATTTATGCTATCTACTTTTAATTAACTTATTGTACAACCAATTACATCAACATAGACCCAATAAAGTACAGGTAAAACATAAATGAGAGAAAAGAAAAAAATGATTAACAACTGCACAACCAAAATTAGTCAGGATTAATTGCAACGAATGTTAAAAGAAATGCTCAATAATTCACTTGGACGATCAGTAACTTAACTCAGTCCAATGTCCACTACAATCCCGTAACGGTATTACCGTTGTATCAGTGTGTACACGACTCCAAGATGGAAAGAGGAAAAGGAAGAAAAAAAAAAAAAAAAAAAGTAATCCTCACTGGTTTTGCAAAAAGTATCCAAAAATAGAGGAAAAACAAATATCACACGTGATCCTACCATTGCTTCTTCAACATCACTTGTTACAGGTTTACCGAACTCAGGTTAGCTTGGTACCTTCCCGCCAAGCTGCACTCCCACACCAGCACTGAAGTAGTTTATGATGCAGTAGGCCTTCTGGAAGATTTCACCACCGTTACTGCATCGGAAAGCGTGCATGGAGGTAAGCGGGAAACTCCAAAAGAGGGGCAATTTGGAAGAGAAGAAGAACAAACAAAAAAACCCAACCTTGCAGCAGCAAGGCGAATTCACAATTAACATCCATTCAACTTTGTCAAAATGTGTAAACACCACGTTCCTTTAAAATACAACGTCACTCAATAACATTTCTTCAAAATTCTAAAACATTAACCGTAAAGAATATTCACTACATTAACATTGCTGCGTTTGCCATCTTAGCTTACAGCATCTAACAGCACATAGTTTTCTTAACTCATGCGTGAGCTTTGCTACATGCGCTAACACACTCAAAGAAAAAAAAATAAAATGACACAGGAAATTAAAATAGTTTTTCTTTCAGTTATTTTTCTTTCTATATGTTCTACTTTCTTTCTATGTTTACCTTCACTCATAGCATATATTACGCAACCTAAAAGGGCTAGGTAATACTTAACTGTGAGTAAAATGGACAGTTATAAATTTCGCTTACCAAAGACAATACTGGTAGATAACCAGCTTTGCGGAAGATACAAAATTATAATCCCAGCTTAACTTGTCGGAGAAAAATATATTGACTCCCGATTCACGTGCTTATAATTTATCCGGACGCAAAATTGCCACCGTTTTCGACTCCAACTTGTGATACTTAGTTAGCACCAACGTTAGCAGTTCTACCATGCGCATTCCTCGCACATGCTCAAGTCAAGACTTTTTCCTCGTACTCTTCCATGCCGTTTGATGACTCATCACACTAAGGGCCGAGCTACTACCAATTTACTATCGCACTTTACTTTTTTTTCTTCCGTTTCACGGCATTCACTATTGCTGCTTTTTAAGTATTAATAACACATCACAATTAATTCAGTTGTCTCGACGCACATATACATATATATATATATATATATATACATACATACACAATCCCCCTTTTTTTTCCTGTTTTTCCCGTGTTTCTTCACTGTCAAACCTGAAGAAACACGTTGAGGTAAGACAGTTTTCGTTTAGCCAAAACAGTTTTAATTTATGTTATACGTTACCTGGTGAAGAACTGTGCAGTTCATTACAAGTTCTAAAGGCCTCTTCTTTCTTTCATGCAAGTCTTATTTTTAGGTGGTGAACTTATTGAGAAGCACCACAGAATAAAATTCATAATTCTCCAAATTATTACAGTCTTGCTTTTTACTTAAGTACAGTTTATTTCAGATACTTTTATACTTTTACTTAAGTAGATTTATAATGTGTGACTTTAACTTTTTACTTGAGAAATTTTCTAACAAAATACCTGTACTTTTACTCAGGTGTGGCTTTTGGGTACTTTATACAACACCAGAGTAACTTATATTTACACAGCTTAGCAATGGCAGGCTAAGGGCCTTGCTCAGGAGCCCAGGAGTGGCAGCGTGGTAGCCCTGGGATTCAAACTCTCACAACATGTCAATCAGTAGTCTAATACCTTAACCACTGAGCTACCACATCCCTAAACTGGTACATTTGGCCTGGTGTTAGTATTACATTGTTTTTAGATTCTCAGATATTTTTGCAGCTGCTAGCATCATAAAGAATTTCAGTTCAATTTTTTTGTATAGTACATTTAATAATTTACATTTTCTCAAAGCAGCTTTACAGAAGTATAGAAACAGAAAAATATAATTAAGTTTAAAATTAACTTATTATATATGACTAATATGTATCCCTAATGAGCAAGCTGGAGGCAAATGTAGCAAAAAATTCCCTGAGAAGATATGAGTACGAAACCTTGAGAGGAACCAGATTCAGAAGGGAACCTCACCCTCATTTGCGTGACACTGGACAATAAATAATGTAAATGTAAATAAAGTCCTTTCTACAACAGTTTATAATTGTGATAATAAGGAGCTCCCTGAGGAACTAATGGACCACAGTAAAGTTCACCACAGACCCAACACTAATTCCTTCCTGCCAAAGTCTTCAAATGATATGCTGATGAAGACCCAGCCATAAATACCTGACCTCACCATTTACCTCTGTGTGTCAGTTTTGATGGGCTTGTTGTGTTATTTAATTAATCTTGCACTGATATCTTTGACTCTGTTGCCCCTCTCCATACATGGAAGACCCAAAATTACAGCTTAGCCATGGCTAAAAAGCAAAACTCAATTTCTAATACTGATTTAAATTCTAAAGAGGACAAATCAAAAATACCAGAACAAGATATTTCATAGATATTAAAAATCCCATGAATGCATTTAATACAACAAATGCAGTAATGAATTTTGCTCTCACATCTATCCCAGAGGACACTAGCAGTATGTTTTTCCCTATTAACCCAGTGTAAACCAGAGTCACTGTCCTTCTTGACGGATTTAATCCTGCATATGAGGTCTACTACTTGGTCACATGTCTTAAAATGTATTGTGTACTGTCAGACCTAATATTTTTCCATTATAAACATCTGCGTAGCCAGTGGCACTGTTCTGTCCTGTTTTAAGCATGCACAACCTCTCATAAAATAGCCTGCTCTGGATCCTGCAGTACTTAACAAATTTAGACTATTCTCTAAACTATTGTTTTCTTTTGAAAGTTTTAGGTAGGTTAGGAAAGTAACTTTCTCTCAGCTTTCTTAATTTGTAACCAGAAACAACGTTTCCATTTAGGTATATTTCATTTCCATACATGGTGTAGCACAAAGCAACAACATTTCTGAACTCTTTTGACATCTTTTGAGATATTCTAATACACAGCAATGAACTATTCCACAATCTCAGAGGATGTACAAAGGTGAGTGGGGTTTTTCAGATTCTGTTCCAATTTGTGGACTAGTTTACCACTGTTAATACCGGCATCCTCCACAACAGACATTATTAAATCCAATTTAAAAACAGATTTATTCTCTGAGGCATCTGAGTTCTTTTGATGTGATCATCACTGAGATGATGTCCATCATACAGCTGTTTGATTCTGTTCTTTTTTTATACTTCCTTCCTATTTTTTACTATCTACTGTGATTGTTCATTTATTCAATTTTATTTTTATATTGACTTAATATTGCACCACAGAATTTTCCACCTGCTGTAGACTTGAAGACTGAGACTGTACCTGTTGAGACAGATGCAAATGCAGTTCAATAGTTTTAATGAATATCAAGGCTGAGGTATCCAAAACACTAGGCAAAGCCGAAGTCAAAACATGAGCAAGGGTCATGTAGTGAACAAACAAGAAACAAACCACACACATAAACATAAAGACAGGCAAACAATCAAAACCGAAGCATCCACTGCAAAAAAGTGAAAACAAACATTAAGGGTTACCTTGTGTAATTGTGAACAGCATGGCTAATAGTCTGTTGATCTGTATGAAGTAAACTGCTGTGGTATCTGAGTCTTGTAGTCTGGAACCGCTACTGTGTGTTCTCGGATGTGAACTTCATGACCCTTCAGTCTGAGACCCAAACACTAATTGGAAGTCTGTGCTATAACTCTGGGACTATGTAAGAGAAAGCTCTGCCACTTACTGTAGCCTTCATTATGTGATATACCAAAAAAGACAGGTGTTGAGGCAGGAGAGCATTCAGTGCATCATTAGTAATATTTTATAATCAGTGTAAAATTTTACTGGGACCCAATGCAGTGTATATACAGTAAGATAGTGGCGATGTGGTCTATTCTTCTGGTTCCACTAAGGCTGCAGCATACTGGATTGATTGATCAGAGATGCAATTACTAGAACATCCAGACAACAAGGCATCACAGTAATCTAACCTAGAGATAAGAAAATCATGAAGTAGTTTTTCTGCATCATGTAGTGACATCATATTTCTTGACTTAAAATGAGGCTAAGTGTCTGTGGTCTTTGTGGAACTACCTCTGTCTTATATAGGTTTAGTTTTAATTAAATTTTAAGTAGAAGGAAAGTACTAAGCATCTAATGTCCTTTACACAATTCTCAACTTTATTAAGCAGGCATCTGGCTTTGCTGAAAGATTTAACTGTGTCATCAGCATAACAGTAAAAGCTAATTCCATGATCAAAATTATTGGAATAGATAGTTGAACACTTAATATTTGATTACATGTGCCTTGCCAGTGACCTACTGAAATCACCAAACTGTTGCATTCTTCATTTGGGATGCTTTTCCAGACTTTTACTATGGGTTCATATGTCAGGGATCAGGGGTTGGGGTCTAGTCTGGCGATTGGTCTGGCATAAAAGGTTCAGTGACTTGACCAATCTGAACCCTTCCATTTCCCCGATGTAGTCTTTTGTTGTGTCTGCAGTGTGTTTTGGGTTATTGTTTGCTGCATGATGAATTTCCTCACGATTGGATGCATCTCTCTGTTAATAGACTCCAGTTCCAAAAGCAGCCATGCAAGCCCAAGCCATGACCAATGAGTTAAGAGCAAACTGAAAGCTTGATTCCAATAACATTTATCAATCTAACCACATGCTGTAAATGAGAAAATTGTTAGTTCATAAGCCTGTTTGTAAACACCTTGTGTACATCAATCATTTTGTATCTTACCTGGGAGTCTTGGAAGAGCTCTCCTTGGGGCTCTCCTAGGTACTCAGTAAGGCAGCTGACCAATGCATCCCATTTTTACTCAATACTCTGAAACTGTAAGGAGATGCATTTTAATGACCAGCCTTGTTTTTACAAATTAGTGTTTGTACTTTTGAGAAAAATGTTAAACAAAAAACATACCTCATTTACAGTGTTAAGGAGAGGATGCATCCTGGTACCAACAGCACCTCCTTTGGCATGCATCAGCTGCAGGAGACAGGGTGTGTAACTGTCAACTGATGGAACTCAGATAACAACAATTAATTCATAATAATATAGATAATAAATAAATAAATAATAATAATAATAATAATAATAATAATAACTATTTATTGAAATATTTTGAAATATTTATATATGAAATATAAAGGTAAAATTTATAATTAGCTTTATTTATGCATTTAGGTGTATGATTATGTGATACCTGGACAAATGTAGCATATAGGCAGGAAACTCCAATTCCTGCGAACAGACACATGCACACTGATATAAACATTTAAAACATTATAACAATTCTTTATTCTGTTCATATGGCATTGACCTAATCATAATTCATGGCTGCATTCTTAAAGTCAGTTATATCCATGTCACAAAAGGAAAAATGTTGTGTGACTCTCCTAATTTTAGGTAGTTTTAGTCAATATAAATTGGTGATTTTCACTGAGAATAGGGATTGAGCACATCATTTAGAAATTATGTTAATAAATTATGTTTAATAAATTATTATTAAAAAATGCTGTATTTAAAATTAAGTTAAATGACAGACTTTAACATCATATGTCTACCATTTGTCTAACACTAAAATAACATTTGAGTGGCAAACGTCATTTATTAAGTACTTTATTATTCGGCAAAATTATATTTTAAATTCGGTAGCTAAACACCAACCTTCTTGTCTTACCGGGAAAAAACACAAACATATATTTTAACGTTAGCTTTCTGAAACTAATGTTATTTCTATCTTTTCCGTTACCGTTATCAGTTAGAGTAGACTTTGTCTAAGGCAGTCACAAGCACCTAGCTTAATACAGCGTTTCGGTAGCTTAATACAGCTGTAGCACAGATTGTGCTTTATTACTTCACAGAAATAAGATACAAGTCAATATAATAGCACGGGTAAAACGGTCGAAATCACGTTTTTCCCGTACCACTAACGCTTAACTAATGCGGAAAAAGACCGCATCTTCTCCTGTACGTTTACGTTAGCTAGTTGTTTAAACAGATGTCTGCAAAAAAGGAAGCTAAAACGCGAACTCGTCTAATATAAAATGATAGGTTATATAAGTTATCGTTTGCTTTCCAGATATGATAGACAGCATGTTAGAAAGGTATCTTACCTTCTGGCCAGAAGCTTTACAAACGTAGTCCACTTCCACAGTCCAGCTCGCCCAATGAACATGTGACTTAAACAACATAGCCAATGTTTTGGTTTATATATTACGATGTTTTTTTTTTTTAAGTTGAAGGTATTACTTTAAATAATTAGGTAGTGTGGGTGAATTTTACTCATTATTATTCAATAAAACTTGATGATTAACATAATAGGTAAATGGTAGACTATTTCCAAGGGTAGTATTTACCACCCACCAAAATCATTTTTTACAGATTTCCGCTATTATATAGGGTAGACATTCTGAGCTACTATTTGTTTAATCTTCTGTCAGTCAAATGTTTCTAATAAAATTCTAATAAAAGTGAAGAGCTAAAAAACAAATCAAGTAAATCTTCTAACACTTGCTCCATTTATATGGATTTTATGAGACATTTCTTTATATTTAATTGAATGGCTGAATTTGTCCTAATTTATGGATTGGTTGTGGAGTGCATTCTTCAAGTTATTAATGTGAAACTTTAATTTAGATATATAATTCTACTAATTTATCCTGCCAATTATCCAGTTTAAATTAATACATTTCCAGAAATTTATGTAAAATTGATTGTTATTGAAATAAAAAGGAAAAATCAGCATTCTCAAAAATATTATTTAGAACTAACCAGACATAGTTTTAAATTCACATAAATGATTGACAAATATTGTATTGGTTCATATCCATCTTGAATAATGAAGTCCATAATATATAAAATGTTAATGGTAATTCATAGCTCTTAATAATCTACATGCACGTCCATCCACATTGTTTTCTCTCAGTATCAGCAGCTTGCTGGTTGTTCAGGTTAGACACCAACTGACCAAATGTGGTTGGCCTGTGGCTGGGTTTGTCGTGATGTAATCCCCCCATTTTGATTGTATGCATTCTTTGGACCTGCTGCAAAATTGGAGCATGCAATATTTCAGAATTATCAAAGCCCACAAATTCAAGCAACCACAGGACTGGTTCACAAACTAGTCAAAAGAAAGTCAAGTCAAGAGTCAAGAGTTGTTGTCATTTCAACCATATATAGCTGATGAAATGAGATGTTTCTCCAGGACCATAGTGCTACATAAAACGAGATAGAGCTACATAAAAAAACAGAGCTAAATAGAACAACACAGAGCTAAGAACGTAAAGTAAGTTGTTCTAGCCACATAAAGTGCATCTGTTCAATCTACTGAAAACAGTAAGACAAAAGACAGTGCAAACAAACAATACAAACACTACAAGACGATTCACAAAAACAGTGCTGACCAGTGTACACACTGTATATTGTACAGGAATATACAAGAGGGAACTATTTAAATTTATCTACACTTAATGTAATAGCAGCAGTTTGATGATGTATTGAAGTGAGTTGTGGAAAACAGCAATTGACTGACTGTGCAAGACAGCATGTGCAATGCTGTTGGCTTTGCAGATGCAGCGTGTGGTCTAAATGTCCATGATAAAGGGAAGAGCGACTCCAATGATCTGAGCTGTCCTCTCTATCCGTTCCAGGATCTTGTGATCTGAGACGGTGCAGTTCCCGAACCTGATAGTGACGGGCTGCTCAGGATGCTCTAGATGGTCCCTCTGTAACACATGGGCATGATAGGTCTAGGAAGATGGGCTTTCCTTAGCCTTCGTAGAAACGCAGAGTGTCTCCGCTGTCCAGGAAGTGTCGGTGGATTCTCTGGGCATGCACACGCTTTGTCTCTCTGATGGCTCTGGACAATTTGACCCTTGTTGTTCATAAGGCTGTCCTGTCCTGTCTCAGGACTTCAGTCACTGTATATCTGTATGTCTGTATATAATAATTTATTGCATTTTCACTGGTCTTTTGTATGTCATAGACTTACTATGCTGCAGTAAGCCTGCACTTTATCTGTATATATTCATTATATTCTTGCACGTCTGGTTAGATGCTAACTGAATTTCATTAACTCTGTACCTGTACTCTGCTTAATGACAATAAAGTTGAATCTAATCTAATCTAATTAGCAGTCATCCACAGCTTCTGTTTAAAGCTTGTGATGATGGTCTTGGAGACCGTCATGTCATCACTGCACTTGCCAATGTAACTGGCCTCTGATGCTGTGTACTCCTCCAAGTTGAAGGAATTGGCATTGGTTGAAGCTTCACAAAAAATGTTTCAGTCAGTGCACTTGAAACATTCCAGAAGAGCAGAGGTGGCTCCTGCTGGCCAGGTTTTCACCTGCTCCAGGTGAACTGGTTTAGCACATCTGACGAGCAGTCTGTATGCTGGAATTAGCATAACAGCAATGTTGTCTGAATAGCCAAGATAGGGACGGGGCACTGCATGGTATGCACCGGGGATGTTTGTGTAAATGAGATCCAGCGTTTTTGCACCTCTCGTTGATCACAATTAGTTTTACTGCTTTATGCCATAATATTTTAGCTGCTACAGCAAAGTTAGTTGCAATCTGTACCTCTAAAATAGATTATTGTAATCCCTTTTACCCCTCGTTCTCATTACCAGTCAGCTTCTTCCTTTACATTTTCTTCACATTGATGTTTTTTCTCATACCCCTCCATTTCACTGACTTAGAAGGCCTGGGCCTAGAAAATGCTAGTGCATTTGAGTGACTTTTCCTCCACCATAAAATGCACTGTTCTCTGTTTAGTGGTTTAGTCACAAGACTCACACTTGTGCAGCCAGTGTCATAGCAAGCTGGAAGCTGGAGATAGCTTATGGTACTCCTTATAGCTAATTGACAGATTTTTTTTCCCATTCCTCATCCAATCAGAGCAAATATGTGTCTGTAGCAACTTCTGAGAGGCTTTCCCACCAAGCTTAGGTCTCAGAAGCATTTGAAAATGCATCAGAGTTGGTCCCTGGTGATGATACTCTAATGAAAACTTTTGCTATGACATCGAATTATAGCAATTATAATTATTATTCAAATGTAAATAATTGGAACAATCTCCAAGGGCCAGAGCATTTGGGACACAAACTCTTTGTACATCGCAGATTCACACTATTCATTGATGAAGTGAAGGTGGATTCACTGACATTTTTAACCACCCTTTACTCAAGCTTGTAAGTCACCTCATTATGCTTGCCAGTCAGTTCCAGCTAGGGCATTATATACAGTAATTGCTGCTGTTGAGGATGCCAGGATTGTTCATGGTAGCTTAGGTGCAACAAAAACTCTCCTGAATGCACAAGCCACCAGTACATTGGGCTTATATATAACAACCCATAGGTGGAAGCTCTTAAAGTGGATAGTAAGCACAGAATCTGGTTCATTTCCTTGCTCCCCTAAATATAAATTCTTCTTCAGGGACTTCTGCAAAGTAGAAAGGTGTATGTATATGTGATTGCACCACATCACAGCACCATCTCCTAGGGGACTCATAAACTTGTTGCAGCAAATTGGCAAGCATGAGACAAAATGCCTTAAACTGCCTTTTTCTAATGAACACTTCAAGACAAAGACTTAGAGAACTGCATTCTATTATAGTGAGCTCAATTTAAATCAATTGGGGACCAAAGGACTCTGGTCTGTACTTGTGATTGATTTTAAAGGTTACATCAACCCAATTTTGCAGTGTTCATTGTTTGTTTCTGTGTAATTCACATCATCCTACAGTTACATAGGTAATTAGTATTTTTAATGTTATCCTATATACCATGTAAAGAGATTTTAGAGACTTTACAGTTATTAAATGTGTTTACAGTCCTGAAAATAATTAATTCAAATGCATACAGAAAACTATTGTATACCATTATTTAAAAACTAATAAAACACCCCAAATAGTTGGTTCTAACCCAACAAAAATTTATTTAATCCTGCATGTGTGGTTGACCCAATTGGGCCTTGATACAGAGGCCAGTGCCTGAGAAGCACTTCTGAATTATTATTATTTAATGACCTAGGAGCCGATTCTACTCTCCTACTAAATTTCTGGGCAGGCACTCTTAAAATGAAGGTGGACTAAGTAGGATTAGATAATGCTATACAGCTCATATCACTATATGCAATTTTTCACACAGTGCTTGTCACAATGTTGTTGTTGTTTTTTTTTTAGCTCTTTAAAGGATCACAGCATAACCATGCCTCAGCTCTATGTAATGAAGCACTAAGTCCAAGCAGAAAATGCAGACATACTAATGATATTCTACCGAGAACTTACAAATTTGCATCAAATGTGATTAGAGTTGGAAAAAGCAACCCAAGCTTTGGTAGTTAATTCGTTTGTGGGTTGCTGCTGGGACTTCTAGGGCAGGATATGGAGAAATTCTCTGCCAACATGCACAGCACAATCTCTGCCAACATGCACAGCACAATCCATACTGCTGAATGTTTGAAAATCAAACCTGTCCTGTGTGCTAGAGTTGCTCTTTTGGCCAGCAACAAAGGAAACCCAAGAGGATATTGCAGATTACACATAAAGTGTCCATATGCCATCACAATCATTTCCGTGGTTAAATATCATAAGTTGGGCAGGGGGAGTCATGTGCTCAGACCCCTATTGTCTGTCCAATTGCCTTTTATGAAGGACAGGGGCTGGAGACAGGATGCTTTACAGCTTTACATTGCCTGTTGGGCAGTGACTATGTCAGGTCATCATCTGTATTCTAACAAGGTTCTTTCTCTGACACAAGAAGTTTGTTTTCCCTTGGATAGAGATGCTTTCTCTATTTCAGATTGTTCAGTTTGTCATGTTGCCCATGTGTGTCTAGCCTGTTTACAGCCTGTACATGTGTGTTTGGGGAGTTGAGTAAATGCTGTCTTTAATACCCAGATAGAATTTGTTTATTAATAATCATTTAGATACTTTAAATAATATCAGTGATGGGCCATCAGGGCCAGGAAGGCTTTCTCTGCTGGCCTAAACACTATCAGAAGCACTGACCTGCATTTACAACCTAAATTCTAATATTTGGTCCATGAAATAATATTAATTTATTCCCAACAGTCTATTCTCTTCATTTCGTAACGTTTCTCTTGGCTGCATGCTTCCAGTACATGTATATGGATGTTAATTTTTTGTCCGAATTCAGCCTCTTTGTGCTGCCATGTCAATCTAATTTGCCCAGGGCCTTCAAAATCTGTAGTGCTGGCCGACTATATTAGCAATGGGACTGTTTCTTTAACCAATCAGATTTCAAAGTGTACTGGCCTCACAGCTAGCTGGCCCACAGTAACATCAGCATTTTTCTGTCCTCTGATTGGTTGGTCAGAGCAAAACTGTTACAGTCAAGTTCAACTAGCAAAACACGTCTGTAGTGATCTGCACACATTAATACATTGGTACAGAAAATCAGAAAACAGCACCATAACTTTTATGACCTTTGAAACCTGTTTGTTGTCAGCATTAGAGGCCAGTAATGTAAAGATTGTAATAATGTAATGGTCTACATATTTGTGGCAGCAGTGCAATAAACAAAAATCATGCAGGGGCCAGTAGCTTTGGGTAATGTTCACATTTATTTATATAACTGTTGGTCTGGGATTTTCACACACCAGTGTACAATTGTGGTGAGCAGAAAAGCATCTCAGGTTGCACAATGCATGTTGAACATTGAGGTTGATGGGCTGTAACAGCAGAAAACTACATTGGATTCCACTTTTTCAGACAGAAAGCTGATTCTGCTGTGCACAGGCTCACCAACATAAAGTTAAAAATGTTGTCTGATCTGATGAACCTGATGAATCTGATGAAATTCTGCAGTGGCACACAGCATGCCAATCCAGCTGAATGCTACAGCCAATATGAGTATTGTTGCTAATCAAAATGCATTTCTTAATGGCCAAAATGTACCTTCTATTGGCTATTTCCAGTATGACGATACACCATGTGACACAGCAAACATTGTCTCGATCTGGTTTCATGAACATGACACCAGTGTTCTTCCGTGACCTTCTATGTCACTGGATGTGAATCCAGTAGAAAGACCACTAGATGGGAAGAACAGGGGATTTTCAGTATGAAAAAAGGAATGTTTTGAATCTTGTGGAATCCTTGAGATAATGAATTAAGGCTGTTCTGAGAAGGAGAGACCCTACCCAGTATCAGTATTTAGTATATTACAATACTATAATAAAGTTCAGTGAGTGCAGCTCTAAACATCTAGCCCTGATAATGGCAGGTAACAGCATCCTGAAGTGGATAATGATCTGTGTGGAATAGTTTAGCTTTATATTCTTAAATGTTATGGCACAGAAGTGACTTGTGTTGTACATCAGCAAATTAGATGTATTGATTTTATCTTACAAAAGATATTTTACAAGAATGTTATTGATATTGATGGTAACTATCTGGAAAGAAAGAGAAAAAAACAACATAATTTCAATACAACACAAGCCGTTAATATAATATTTAAAGTAAATATATTGAAAAATATAACAAAATAATTTCATAGTTCATAGGGTGTAAAGACATTTGTCCTCTTTAAAAACATAAGAATCTTACACCAACTTACCAGATACTGCAGTTTATTAATTACATAAAAGCTTGTATTTTGTACACTGCTTGCTTTTTATACATGCTGCTAGTTTGGCTTTGTGCTTGGTTAAGTACATTGATTGTTTTGTTTTTCAGTTCCTTCATCTAAAAAATACATAAATGAGAAAAATACTTTGTTTCATGTGGTTGTATTCACTATTGTAAAGTACATATACAGTACATACCTTGTTGCAAAGAAGAGACAATCCCTTTCTCGTTTAAACATAATAATATATTGTTTAAACAAACTAATTTTCATGTTATAACACGATAACTTTCTCGTTTAAACATGATAATATCACATTAAACCTAGATAACTCATGTTAATACGTGATAACAATCTCATTATACAAGATCTGCTTCTCATTACAACAAGATCATTTCCCAATGAAGTCTCAAGAGACGTCATATCTCAGTCAGAGGAGAGGATGGAGCATATGGAAAAACAAATGGAGGCATTGTTTGCTCTTGAGAATGTGTACTTACTTTGGGACACCACAGTTTGGAGATATATTCGTGTCCGTGTACATTACAGCTTCTTAAGAACATAAACAAGGCTTCCATTCATCTTTCCATATGCTCCATCCTCTCCTCTGACTGAGAAACACAAGTACATAAGTAGTAAAATAAGTAAAATAAAAAAATTTTATTCGGCATGGCAGTTCAGCACTTCTGTATGTTATAACAAAATTAAAGCATCATTTTCAGGATAGATGTAGGATAGCACTCGGCTGTACATGCCTCATATGTCTTTAGTAGCATTGTGGGTATGTATTGTCCATTATTATTATTTTTATCTACAGTGTTAAATCATTGTCTGAATGTTTGTTAATGTGTTAGGTGAGCACTGCTGCAAATCTGCTAGCAAAATGGAATGCATATATGTGAGTTATCGGGATTAGCGATTTCTGTCCCTGTAGTTTTGAGTTAAATACCTTGTGAATAATAATAATAATAATAATAATAATAATAATAATAATAATAATAATA
>JAOTRN010027342.1:9143-20209 GCA_028566695.1 Bagroides melapterus | reverse complement strand
ATATACACACAGTGTATGTATGTATATATGTGTGTATATATATATGTATATACACACATATATACATATATATATACACATATAGTATACATACATACACTGTGTGTATATGTACAGTATATACACACAGTTTACTGTTTTGCTTTTTCTCTCTTCCTACATATTTGTTATTTGTAACACAATGCTCAGTGATGCTTGCTTCAATAAAAGTGTCTCTCTTTATTCTTCTCTGAACCTCTCAGTTTTTCATGATTTGAAGAGGCAGCCACCCTCATTTCAATACAACAATGCAAAAAAGTACTGCCCAGCATAATATGTTACACAATAATCTGTTAGAACAAGAAAATAATTATAAACAATAGCATAACATATTAAAAAGGGACCTGGGATATGTTAGTACTTTTGAATTTATAGATTAAACACCTTTTATCTTTGTTTGTTGGGCTCTATGTGTGATTCCGTCTCCTTGATGTGATACTGATTCTATATTCTGATGCTGATGGCAAGGCAGTATCACAATTACTGTGGTTTCTCTAGCTTTTTGCTTAATTTGATGCACATGCATGATTCAGGAACATTAGCTCTGCATTGGACAATCCTGCTACATCATTGTAATGGAGATGAAGATTCTGTTCCTTAGGCCACCAGCATGATAGTCAATGTTCCTGTCATGCCTCCTGAATGAGAGAAGAATGAGTAGTCTGTGATTGGGGTGCAAGATCATTTAGAATGTCAGTTGGAATGGGCAGAAATTACTACTACTAATTATTATTATTATTATTATTATTATTATTATTATTATTGATGAAATTAACTTTTAAGGAAAAAAGGAGATACCCTTGAAATGTGTAGAGTGGTGAAAAATTGAGATTGAAAGCCTACATGTATGTTAACTTCAACTGGGTCAGGGAATGAAAATAAAAATGACGAATGACATTGCCTTCGACTGACAAATGCAGTTATGTAGCAGCATGAGCAGATGAGGTCTTTGTTGAGTCTCTTTAATTAGAAGCTCTTTATGACTACAGAGGTCAGGGCACCTGGACAGTAATTTTCTGGTTTAGCTGAAGTGGATGGCTTGGGCACAGGAATGAAAATGGCTCGCTTAAGCATGTAGGGGCCCTGTCAGGGACAGGTGTGCGCTCAGGCTAGAAGTCCTGGCTTTCAGAGCACTGTAGTGAATTTTATATGTGCCTAAAGCCTTTCTGCCTCTCACCGTTAGTCCTCCTTACATCGTGGTCTGAGTGAGTCGGGGCACAAACCTCTGCAATGGCCATGCACAGGCCTTTTGCAATTTCAAAACCCTAGTGTTAGCCAGGATGCTAATATTATCAGTACTAGCATCAAGTCTTTTTTATAAAGCTCTGTTCAGCATTTTCAATGTGTCAGTGTATTGGTATGTTAGTTTATGTAGTTATTATTGTTTGAAGTGTTGATAAGGTAGCACAATGACTATAGCAAGACCAGGGGAGCAATAAACTTGGTAAGGTCAGAGGTGGGAGTGACAAACACAGAGACCAGAGAGGAAGCAATTAACAAGCCATAAACACTAGGACTGGCAATACTATGGATAAACAGATCCAAACACTACAACGAGGCAATGGTAGCTAAACAACAACATGACATTGTAAGAACAGTTGCAAGGCAAAGACAAGTAAGCAAGCAGGAAATTAACTGGTGTGACACTAATGAGACCGTACAACACAGGTTAGCATGGCCGGGGAAGTGGAAACAAAACATAGGAAAAGGCTTTAAAAAATGTGCACAGGTCTGCCATTCTGGTTCATCTATGCTTCCTAGCATCCCACCATTATCCCACTCCTCTGTTCTGTCCATTTAGAAATGGGAATTTTAGAAAGAGAAGAATTAGTAGTTGTAATAGTTATGTCTGAGGTATTCAAAATGAGTTTCTGTAGGATTCACTTCAACTCTTGCTCTCTTGTAGTCACCAGCTGTCAGGGTGGAGAGTGAAGGATGTAGGAAATTAAGAGGTGAAGAAAATAAGTTGTGAACCTTGCTAAAATCATGTCTGGAGAGTTCTTTTATAGATGGAGGTCTTAGCATCTGTCACATTGGATGACAGCTTGATGAGACACATCTGACAGCTAAGGAGCACGGTGAGAAGATTTCCTAGGTTTTAGAAGTAAAGGGCAGAAGAATATATATTGCAGTGTTATATAATGTTGAGGATAAACCTATGGCTAGTTTAAGCTGAACTTCTGTTGCCTCATTTTTTTCCTCAACAGTCTACAGGGCGATGGGAAAAGGGACTCCAACAAGACTAATGAGAATAGCAAAGCCTGAAAAGAAAGTTGTAGCTGAGCTAATCAGTTACCAGAACTGTTTGTTTATACTTTGTTTCTTTTGATGAACATTGTTTTGATGCTTACTCTTAGGTTATGTGAGTACTAACAAAGGTTTTTTTTTACTTCCTTCTCAGTAATGAATATAAAAGAAGTTGTGAAAGATACTTTTCAGTTTCAGTTTTTAATCTTGTCGACTGTGTTTGTTTTGAAGAATTATTTTTAGGAGCAGGGAAATAATAGTTCCAATCAGATCTCCATCACTTGGTAGGGACTCAGGATCTTATCTGTATATGTGTATAATACTCTAGTTATTCAGCACTCTAGCCAGTTGAGTATAATACTCTGGGATGGGTAACTCTAGCCTGTTGAGGTGGCTAGATTTACCACCTCAATTTTCAGTCAGTTGAGGTCATTAGGGCTCTAGCTCAGCTCCAGCTCTAGAGTCGATTGAGATCCATGTCAGCTTTACTTCTTATATACACTGGAGATCAAAATTAGAGAACAATTTATAAACAATTGAACAATTCTGAAATAATGTCATCTTCACTGCTCAACAGTTGAAGGAGTTTTTGTCCTGTCTATACCATGCTACCAGAACACCTTTTCCACAAAATAACTAAGGCATTTCCACAAAAACCATTATTTGGCAAAAAAACATTATTTCAACAAAAAACATATATTTGTCAGCGGTTTCTGACTATTTTTATGCTGATGGTTTCTAAAACAGGGGAGACACAGGTGTCATTTATGGAAAGCCTAAGTTCTGGTTATGCTGACTATAATTTTTTGTCTTTTCTTAGTTCCATCCTGCTTTTGTTTTAAGCTTTCATAGTAAATTAATCCTGTAGTCAAATTTATTTGCATAGCGCTTTTAACAATGGATATTTTCTCAAAGCAGCTTTACAGAACATAAGAAACTACAAAAGTTACATGAAGATTACTATAATACAAAAATTCAAGATTAATATTAGACATATTTAAATGTGTTTTTATTTATCCTCAATGAGCAAGCCTGAGATGACTGTGGCAAGGAAAAACTCACTTAGATGGAAGATGAAGAAACCTTGAGAGAAACCAGACTCAAAAGGGAACCCATCCTCATATGGGTGACAATAGAGGGTGAGATTATAAATATACAGTCTGGCAATTGTGTATTGATGCCAACAACCTCATTGTTGTCCTCAAAGACCACATGTAGTTGACATCTCCTCTTTGAATGTCCAAAAACTTCATGAAGTGGGATCCAACTGCTACATCTCTAGATGCCACAGTATTCTAACAGGGTTGGCCTCTTCTCAACGTAGGTCCGAAATTTTCATGACACGGAACACAACTAGAGATGGTACAATCTCTGGATGCCTTGGGGTGGGTAGAAAAAGAGAAGCAAATGCAGAGGACTTGGCATATCTGCTGTTCCTAATATTAGCAAGCACTAGATGATAATGTGGATTTGATCAGATGTACTAGAGCACAAGGTTATGGGAAGTATTATGTACTATGTGTGCCTGACTAAAGAGATATGTCTTTAATCTACATTTAACCTGCGAGAGTGTGTCTGAGCCCCAAACACTGTCAGGAAGGCTATTCCAAAGTTTGGGAGCTAACTAGGATAATGCTCTACCACCTTTAGTAGAGTTTGATTTTTTAACTTTCATACCTGGGAGCTAGCAGAAGTCCTGAGTCTTGTAATTTCAAAGAATGTGACAGATTGTAGCATGTTAGAAGATAAATGGGAGCTAAAACATTTAGATCCTTGTATGTAAGTAGCAGCAGTTTTGAATTAATTGTAAACTTAACAGGTAGTCAGTGTAGAGATGATAAAATTGGGGTCATATGATCATATTTGTACAACCTGGTACTAACTCTGGGGGTTGCATTTTTGACTAACTGTAGCCTATTTATTGAAGATACAGGAAAACCACCTAGTAATGCATTACAATAGTCCAGTCTGGAGGTTATGAATGCATTGCTTCTCAGTATCAGATACATATAGGATGTTTCTTGGCAATATTTCTATGGTGGAAGAAGGCTGTCTTTCTACTATGGACGATATGATTTTCAAAAGACATGGGGCATAGCTTGTACCACTTTAAAAGTTCAGCTGCAGACATGTGACAGGTGAGTGTGACTGGAGGAACTGGAGCTATGCAGCTACTACTTGTGCTAGAACTTTGGAAATGAATGGCAGCTTAGATAATTGTCCTGAATATTTTGAAATCTTTGGGCCAGTTGCAAGTTTTTTGAGAATATTTGCAACTGCTCTACTTTTACTGAAAAGGGTACAATACAAAAGTGATCATTGCTCCAAGGTGGAAATTGATGGCAAGTTGCTTTGAATAGATTTGTGCAAAATGGATCAAGTGGGCAGGTGGAGGACTTCTGCATGAGAGAAACATTGGTATAAAATATAGGTTTGTGTCAGAAGATGAAGTGGGAGGTGGATGCAAGTATAGGCTTATAATAAATATAGACTGTAAAGTATTGACTGTAAGAGTGAACCACATAAAAACAAAGACTGATCAGAAACAACACAACAAACAAGAATTAGACATGCATGCTAATAATATGAATATAATGTGAACTCTAGTACATTCTACAGTGACAAAAGCTAGACAATCGTTGTTAAGCAGGACGGGTCTTAAATCCTAATATTAATGAATCAGGAGTAAAGTGTCATGTGATGCAGTGAGTTTTGTAATCAGGTAATGTGCAGTACACTATTGACTAGAGAAAAGAAAAATCTTATGCTGCTGTCACCTCACTTGAAACACCACACTATAACTACTCATGTTTAACCTCTGCACTCATTGAAAATAACCATT
The DNA here is from genome assembly GCA_028566695.1 of Bagroides melapterus. Classification (NCBI taxonomy): domain Eukaryota; kingdom Metazoa; phylum Chordata; class Actinopteri; order Siluriformes; family Bagridae; genus Bagroides; species Bagroides melapterus. The sequence goes on along the minus strand of JAOTRN010027342.1, from coordinate 15,081 downwards.
ATTGATTCAGTCTCACTCCCTCTAGCAGTATGAGTATAGACCCATCTGTGCATGGAGATTAAAGAAAGGTCCTGTGTATCATCTATTATTGTGTCCTCTGGCTCTCTTTAAGCTTTAATTATTGAATGTCATTTAGACCACTAACACTAGACACAGTAAGTGTGAATAGGTTTTGGTATAGAAGAAATATAGTTGAATCTAGTGTGTGTGTGGTCATACAGTAGGATATGTGTGATCTCTGCCAAAAGCCCATTGTTCTTAAATGGAGACAAAGCATTGGCCCCAGATAAAACACTTAAGATCTCAACATGCTTGTATTTCTGTCTTTTAAAAGACAGGGACATTAAACCAAAAGGTCTAGAATTTGGTAAGAGACTTACTGGTAGCTAGAACATTATAGTAATAAGCCTGAGGCTTAGACGAAGGAAGTTTCAAGAGCAGTCATAAGCCTTTAATAAAGAGCACTGTTTTGGCACATTTGGAACTAGCTTTGGGTTTGCAGTGAGAACCTTGGAAATAGTTTTCAGTGAATATAATTACTATATTTGGCACATAACCCAGCCTAACTAAATGTTTCCATTTGTCTCAGCTTCATTCTAATGTAACTGTTAGGAAGAAAAAGAGTAATTACAATGAGCTCTTTACAGTATATCTGAACGACCTAACATAACAAGCAAAGCAAAATAGGATGTCTAAAAAGACAGTGAAAGGGTAATTTTTAACATGTATGATGGGTGGCAATTGAAATTGAATAAACTAATAGCATTTAGTGTCTATGATAAATAGATCTGCAAACTATATTGTTTCTGTAAGTGTTTTTACTTTATGATAATTAGTTGTCTAAGGTTGTAATATAGAGTACTTCTGGTCTTCTGTAAATTGTGGATTGTGAGCAGCGCTTACTAAGACATATGGAAGGTACATCCTACAAGCATCTGTAGCAGTTAGATATGAACATATATTGGCTGAAATTACCCATTAGACCTAGTCAAACTTCCCTAAACGTACTTAAGATGGGACTACTTGGATAAGTGTAACCACCATCTAGAGGTATCGAATAAGCTAAGTAGTATACACATAGAGATATAAAATCCAGAGTTCCCAGCAAGTGATGGAGATGTGGTTGGAATTATTATTTACAACTCTACAGCTCCAAAGGTGTCTTAGGTATTAATCCCTTCCACACAATGAAGCTAACATGAACCTAAATAAAATATACACAATCACATGTATAGAGAAGGAAAACATGTTTAAATGCCTCGTCTGAACAGGAAAAGAATGAAATAAAGAAAAAAAAGAATACATTAAAATTGAAAATGCATAATTGCATAGTTCATGACTGAGACTTGAGTAATTTGAAAGTCAAATAAAAACTCTGAAGTCTTTGAAATGCTTCCCCACATAAGCAATACACACACCCATCCATCCGGACAGTTTAAAGAAAATGTGATTAATCAGAGCAGGCCACCTTTTTTCACCCTTCCATGGTGCAGTTTTTGGTCCTTTTGGTCTTAGTGTCCTTGAATCACTCATTAAAGTGCACTCTAATTACTGTTGAATGTCCAATATTTAGCAGAAGGTATTATAATGTACTATAGATATACATTAAATGTTGTTATATGAAACATGCTGGCTTTCTTCCAAATATCTTTTAAAGAAAAGTATTGATATTTTATTGTTTAGATTTTTAAACACATTTAAACTTTTGTTATCATTTTAGAATGCTTTTCATATCTATTAGAGGAAAATAATCACAACCTCTTGTGTATGATGATGATGATGATGATCATGGAGTTATCTGAAATATCCATACAGTATTCCTACTTTAGGTATAAGCTCTACAGGAGAATGCTTAATTACAGAAAATAAATGTCACATTCATTGGCTTGTTAATTCAGGAACTTTATCCATCAAGCTAAATATTTATTTGGAGTTAGTAATTACTTACAGGCTTCTATATGAAAATAACTATTATAATAATTCTTTCAAAGAGTATTTTTATACTTGATCATAGAGCACCCATTTCATGTCGATAACATGCAACACATTTACTGTGATCATCTGCACAGATAGTCTTTGTTTTCATTTGTTTATTTATAGAGTATTGCCTAGTGTTATATACACCATTGTGTTTTCATCTTATGACATTACTACCCATTTTGCAATTACAAAGTTTGTATTGTATTGTGAATGCCCAGCTGCAACACCTTGTGGAAAATAAATTGCATTTTCATAAGGAAACTGAATTGCATCCTACCACTTATAGCTCTCCATTGTTATAAAGACGAAGAGAAGGAAGTGTAGCAAGTGAAAGGTAATCCTCTTTGTCTGCTGAGTGAATATTCTAGATTTAATAAATATCCATTCTGGGTCTGAGATCAGATCTCCTCAGGGCATATCTCAAACAACTGTAAATGTCATGGCTGCTCCTATGAGAAAGTGCCAGGGTTTGTTTCCTGGCCAAACACATTTGGTTCTTTGTCTCAGCAATCATGATCACCTGTACAAGAATTATACACTTAAATATTAGGAATGTTAGAAAGGGATAGGCTTGTAATACATGTACATCTGTCTTTAACATGTGAATTCAAATAGCAGTACAATAGTCAAATGAAATAAATTTTATTGCACAGTGGAACAGTGATGCAATGGAGAACATTTTCAAAGTTCAAGGGTCCTTTGTTTGCTCATGACCTCATGTTACTGCTGAATTTATTTATTTATATGCTTATTTATTTAGCATGTTCAGAATCTCTTTATTTCACCAATTATGTTAAACATACATGGAATTTGTCTTGCACATATGTATGTCATGTAATATACAAAATAGAAATGGATGGCTCCTGTGCCTGTGGTATCTGCTTTTGCCTCTGCCCAGGTTGCGGAGAGGTGACAATCTCATGACCAGACTGAGCTGATCAACCAGTTTGCCATTGTATTCTCTTCAATTGCAGCTACTTCCTCTGGCCAAGGAAACTGCTAAGTGGATGGTTCTGAGCTAAGGGGGAGGCCCTGTGATGGCAGCAAAGAAGAAAAAAGTGACACTTCAGCACAATGGCTAGCACCGCTGAGTGTGGCCATTTCGCAGCTACAATTAGCGCTTCCTCCATCTTCTAATTTTCTGTAGCTAAAGCTCACGCCATGACGTATGGATCTTCTACTGGTCGCACGTATTCACGTGATATGACTTCACAGGTCAAAGTTCAATCAGTTTGAAATTGAAATGCAAAGCTTTTCGCCCAAACTTCTATTTTTGGCGTCCAGAATTGGTATGCGTATGAATGGAAGTCAATGGGATGAAAAGCGATGTGTGACCGCAGCCGAACTGATGCATCACTCCAGTTATTGCGTTACACGGTTATTGTAGTGTGGTCTTGTGTAAACATCGTGTCAAGGGGCTTTACCAGCATCCACATAATGATTTGGGGCTGAACTATGAACTGTTCAAACTGCTACAGAGCATTGCAAAAGCATATAAAACACTAATAGTGTTATAATAATATACATTTTGTATATGCATTTGATAATAAAATGTGATGTCAGACTTGGAAATCAATGTTATAGCAGTAAATTTGTTTCTCTAATTACACAAATAATCATTTATTTTTAATACTTTAGTTTTGGCAAAACATTTATATGATTTGGTAAGTAATATTCCTGAGTAGTACATAGAAGATTATAGCATTATAGTAATTCAAGATGCACCATGCACATTTTCCATCATTTTCCTGTTTCATATTTAAAGCTGTTTCATTGGCATTAAATATTAAATTATTAATATATTTGTAACAGGTGGATAATTGAACAGAGGACAACAGAGTAATTTGATGGGTGATTTAACGAACACTAAGCCAAAAGACTGATACAACACAACCACACACTACTTGACAGTCACTGAAAATAGGGAACTTTCCTTGAAGGAGACGGGCATCCAAACAAACAACAATGCTGATGAAGACGTCGAGAAGGAAAACTAGGGAAGGAGTCAGGAGAACAGACAACAGCAGGGAAGAGCTGTAGTTCTGTTCAAAACCAGAAACTGAGTGCTATGAGTGAGTGTCTTTAGTAGTCTGGCTGATGAGGGCGATAATTAGCTGCAGGTGAGGGTGATTAGAACTCTGGGGATGGTGATCTCTGTGTGCGAGAGATGTTCTATTCCTGACCCTGTAAAAGATAATTAACAGTTATTAAATTAAATAGACATACTCATGCTTTATCTAGGCTGATAAGCCTCTAATGGTAAACTATCTTGTACTGTGCTGCAGGGCACACAGAGATATGCAGTTGAGGTGTAAGTATTGCAAAAAAGAGCACAATTATTATAGGCTCAAACCTTTACGCTAGAACACAGCCTTGTTTACACCAGAAATGTCTTTGTACATTTAAATCACTCAATGCACTTAAAGTACACTTATCCCCCTTTCACAACAAAACTCCAGATCAGCATACACCGTATATGTAGATGTACCCATGGACACACACACGCACATGCACGCACACACACGCACACACTCATATTCAAACTATTCCTCAACTAAACAGTGTCTCAACAATATTTTTTTATGTTCTTGTGTAATCAGTGCCACTTTGTACTGGTTTCCTCTTCTTTTCTCTTCTCTTCTCTTTTCTCTTCTCTTTTCCCTTCCCTTCTTTTTTCTTTTCTTATCTTCTCTGTAAGTGATTTTTTTTTTGTTTTAAATGGTCTTTTCTAGGGCTGTGAATCTTCCCCTGCTTCACAATTTGATTAGATCGGTTTTGTGATTAGTCAAGTCACTATTACTCAATTTATGACTGGTATTGTCCTTTTTTTTATTAACTGTGATGCAGTTCACAATGTATTGTTCTTTATAATATACAGTTGGAGATACAATTTGGTGTACATACAGATGCATACAGTCAAGCTCCAGTAGGAATACTCTGCATAGACAAGTAAAGTCCTCAGCTAAACCCATCCAGAGTTGTGATCATCTTAGAAGGTAATTTGGTGATGGAGGAATTGACCGACCTGCCTCAGGCCTTCTGTGGCCTTCTTAATTTAAACCTTGCACCTGAACTGCCCAAAGTGTATGAAAAACAGTTTTCACTTTATTCAGCAGGTAATGCTCAATCCATAAAAAGGTGAGCTGACAAAAAAATTCAGTCTTTGAAAAATCAGCTTGTACTATGCATAACTAATAGTTATGTTATCATTACACTGTAAAAATACTAACTGCTGTTGATACCAAGTTAAACATATTGTTGAAATCTAGAACACTTAATTTCTAAATTATGTGCTTAATTCCTTTCCTCATCTAAAAGCACCAATTTATATTTATTATTTATTATTTATTTTTACTACCAAAATTAGGAGAGTCACACTACATTTTTCCTTTCGTGACATGGATATGGCTGACTAAGAAGTACAGCCATGAATTATGATTAGGTCAATGCCATATATGTGACTAGAATAAAGAACTGTTATAATGTTTTGCTAATGTTAAATGAAGCATTAAAAATTTTAAATGTGCATGTGTCTCTCTGTAGGAATTGGACTTTCCTGCATGTACAAATTGGACTCATTTGTCTGCATGAGGTGAAGCTGCCTATTTAAGTAAACTTTGCTAAACTCAACACTCTAAACTGATTAATATTATGGAAGTGCTACATTATTTGAAATGAATTGGCTTTGTAAAATATGTAACTTCACAATATTACAAAGATTGGACCTATTGAAACACTATAGATTAAAACATGGGCATTTTGGTCGAAACCAGTCCATACACTGTCTCCTTTCTGACTGTCCTTGCAATTTTAGGACATGGGGTGCATTACGGACACATTTGTCCAGATATCACCCACAGACAAACAACCCAGGCCAGCTCCTTTCCTTCACATGACTAGTGTGTAGTTCATGCTGTTTCCACACAGAAAGACAATATTTTGAGCACCAAAACTTTGA
>JAOTRN010026313.1:5058-17582 GCA_028566695.1 Bagroides melapterus | reverse complement strand
GTCCCAGCCCCAGTCCACATCCCTGTCCCAGCCCCAGTCCACATCCCTGTCCCAGCCCCAGTCCACATCCCTGTCCCAGCCCCAGTCCACATCCCTGTCCCCGTCCCTGTCCTCGTCCCAGCCCCAGTCCTCATCCCAGCCCCAGTCCACATCCCTGTCCCAGCCCCAGTCCACATGCCTGTCCCCATCCCTGTCCCCGTCCCTGTCCTCATCCCAGCCCCAGTCCACATCCCTGTCCCCGTCCCTGTCCCCGTCCCAGCCCCAGTCCACATCCCTGTCCCCGTCCCAGTCCTCGTCCCAGCCCGTCCACACCCCTCTGTCACACTGCTGTTGTCTCTGTGTGTATATTGAATAGTGTAGCTCACATTACACAAGCTCACAGAATTTAACTTCATTTCACTGTAAATTTTAGTGATGTCACAGTTTGAACAACAATGATCAAAAACACTCTCAGCACAAAGAAAACCAGCACAGAAGATTTTGACCCAAAAAGATTAAATGAAATGAGGACATTATAATATCGTTAATCCTCCTACATTCTCCTTAAACCTGCTGGATTTCTTGTGTTCTGTTATTTATAATGATGTGCTGTGACTCTTAACTGGACTAACAGACACGTGTTTAAATAAAGAGACTAAAGAGCCACTGATACACTTCATGATCATACAGTCAGTCTTAGATCACCAGCTGTAACACGCCGGAGGGTTCTATCAGATGAAGTTCATGTGGGTTTGAAAGTCTGTAGATTCTATCAGCAGATTGTTTTGCTATTCACCGAGTTGTTGGTGTGCTCGAGGCATCGTGTGGATGTGGAGCCCTGCTTTGTGTGTGTGTGTGTGTGTGTGTGTGTGTGTGTGTGTGTGTATGTGTGTGAGCCCTCATGTCAGCCTCAGGAGAGAGCATATCTTGTCCAAACCACATATATTCCAGTCACACAGCTCTCACACACCTCTCACAGGAGTCATGGACATGTCCTGAGTCTCATCCAGGTGGAAGATGAACAACAAGGTTCTCCACCATCTTAACTTTAAGGAGAGAAGGAGAGGATGTTCTGCTGCTGCTAGCTGTGTATGCAGGATCTGCTTCCTGGCAGCAGCATCAGTCATGAAAACAAAACCCACTAATCACGTTCTAATTCGAACCACCTCAAATTTGTCAAGTGTTAGATTAAACACATTGTTCTCCAGAACATTTAGGTCAAAAATTCTCTGCCTTTTTTTTTTTTTTGCTCTTTTTTTGGTTGTAATTGTATCTGTGGTGTCTCCAAAAAAACCACACAGATCATTGTTAAATATAATGGAGTACAATATGAGCCGAGTGGAGCGTGACTGCTTCTGATTTCTGACACAGTAATACGCCGAGTCTTGTGATTCAGGAGAAAATACTGTTCTCTAGTCAGACCTCCTCGTCCAGCTCTGTCCTCATGCGTTCACACAGGAGTCAGGAACAAGCACGGATCATCAGACCCGGCTGATTGGACAGAACATCGAATACAGTTTTGTTTTTAAGCGTTTTTTACAATAACATCAGACGATACAGACGTTCTACAGAACACCCGTCTGCCGTTAATGCACCATCATTAAGCCTGCGTGAGGCCTACAGAGGAACATGTTAATGGGTTTCTGGAGGGAAAAAAGCCCTAATTCAGCAGGGGTTTATCTGGAAGAGATCACATGCTGGAATGTTCTACTGTGCTGAATATGTAGTAATAACAGGAGCACGGCGATGTCCATGTCCACCCAGTCACCCCTGTCAGGTGGAGGAACACGCTTCCTTCAAACGTCCAGGCAGAAGTTCTAGTTTTAACTCATCAAATAATGGTCAATCTGAAAACAGTCCTATCCTGTTCACCCTGACACACACCGAACGCACCACGTTTCAGAAGATTTAGAGTTGAATCATCGCTGTACACACAATGACTTTGTCTCATTTTCAGCAGTGTAAAATCACAGTCCACAAAATAGCAGGAAGTGATGTAATTCTCAGCTCTCCCTGTTTTTTCCTGTGCAGAACGACTCAGATAATCCAGCATGTGTTATTCATTAATCATTTATCCCTGTGGGTTTTTTCTGTTGTTTTTGAATTTTTTTTTTATTTTTTATTTTTTAACAAGCCTCCACAGCCGAACACTTTATACGTCTGTGTAGAAAGTCAGATCTTAGCCCCATGTTGGGTTTTGGAGCGAACTTGACGTGCCTCGTTCGGGCGTCGTTGTCTTCTCCGAGGCACATCGTAAGATCATGGTTCTGGCGGACATTGAGAAGACTCAGACATTAGTCCATTTCCTGCCTCCATTTGGAGCTCATCAGGTCTCCTGCTCCCCGTTTCCTTCCCGTGCTCCTTAAATAAACAAATCTCTGACCCCACGGCTTCCTGCTCACTCACAATGGACGTGACGTGCTTGAGCAGGCGGGCTTTTCTGGGACAATGTTTGTTTTCATGGTTGTAGATAAGATAAAGCTCAGAGTCTGAGTGTATATATTTTTTCTCTTCTCAGGAGTATCGTGCAGTGTGTCATTGCCAATTTGACTTGTTCACTATGTTCATTCTCAGACTGACCAATCAGCTCGTAGATAATACTGGTGACATTTTAATGGCGGCGCACTGAAGACACGACCTTGGCTGTTATTCCTCCCAGTGTCTGAAGTCACACAGCGGTCAGGCTGCCCAACTCCTGCTGGGATCATGCACATGGAGCTCATACACGTCATACAATAGGTGTCTTTGTGGCAGGAATCGGGCCGATATCACGGTGGAAATTTCAATCCCATGTTGCTTCGGTATGCCGCGTCTCTGAGTCTCCTCTTAGCTCACGGCGTCCAAACTCCAGCAGACAATAAGGCGCTTGTTTAGAGGCTCGGTGATGCATCTGGGAACCTCTCATCAGTGTCAGTGTTCCTCTTGAGAATTAGCTAACTTCCCTTTTTTTCCGATCCTTTATGGGGAAGGAAACTGTGGATCTTGTGTCAGTTACGAAAACCAAGAGGTCAAATGTTGTGTCAGATTTCAGGAGGAGAATCTGGGAGAAAGGTTCTTGTTCAGAAATAGCTTGTATTTGACTCAGTTCCTCATCTTTGTATCTCGCAGTGACCAACTTCAACATGATCATGAGAATGGATTTAACACTTTATAGAAGTGAAAGGATTGTGTCTTATATCATCTGTGACTATCTATCTCTCTATCTATCTCTCTATCTACCTATCTATCTATAGGTATCTAAGTACAGTTGTCAGAAATGAACTTTGAAGCATAAACCTGAAAAACAAAATGTTTACGACATACATATGAAGGTGATTGTGGTGGAACCCGTGAGTTTCTCCACACCTCCTCTTTCCTATCGGCTCCATAATTCAGCTGGTCTACGTCATGTAGCCTTTGTCCCTTGACCTCATGCTGAACAAATGAATAAGAATAATAAAAATCTGAATTCTTAAACCACTGTAACGGCTCTAACAGTGACTGTATTTAGATTGCTCTCATGGCCATGGATACTTTTCTTTTTTATTTTATTAATTATTTATTAAAACACTCGTTTTTCTATTTTTATTTTTTCTTTTCCTGTATCCTTGTGCACTCGTACATTACTGTACTGGCAGCAGTGAGACACACACACACACACACACACACCGTAGCTCGTGTAGTTATTATAAACCCACAGGCGACTGGTGCTCCGGCTGTAAAGAGTCTAATAGGCTGTCGTTTCTATAGCAACAGCTCGTACACAAGATCCTGTAAGGCGACTTCTCCACTTTATCCTCCTTTTAATGAGCTATATATTTTACATCATTTTTTTGTTTAAAGAAGAAAAATGCCTATGTGATGAGGGTTTAGTTTTTTAGGAGACAATTATTTAAGATTTATAGAAGAGCTTTGTAACGGTCACTTTACTAACTGGAGAAAGTCTGTAGGACTGAGGAGAGATTACACCTTCTGGAGAGAGAGAATGACAGAGAGAGCGGAAGATACTGAGAGAGAGAGAGAGAGGTGTTGAGTGACAGACAGACAGACAGACAGACGAGACTAGAAACTATTCAAGTCCAGCCTTTGAGAGCGTTGATCAGTCACTGTGGTAGAAAGCAGAACTATTCATCACCTTCATCCTCTTCTTCAGCTCCAACACCTGAGCGTGAATGTCGGACACTTCCAGCACTCAACACTCAGCATTTCTTGCGTACAGCAAGGGGGCGGGGCTACCAGGTGCAGACGTTTTTCGTCAAACTGGCCGACACTCCGGGGACGAGACAAATATCTGACAAATGTCTTTTAAATGAGCTTCCATACAACTGTGTGGTTTATTTTTCACAATGTTTACAGCATCACGTTACGTGTGACGTGATTCTCCATCGAGTGGGAAACAGCGTCTACTTCCACCTAGTAAAGAATCGTTAGAGACGACAGACGCTGGAGTACACAGCACATAGTGTGGAGGTTATCATGTCATTCTTACTCATTCGACTTTGTAAAGGTTACGGCCTGCTGGAAAGTGTGGAGAGGAGCTCATGGGAGGAGTTATGTGTGGAACTTTGCTTTAAGGGCCCTGGAGGTGATGGACCTATTTCCAGACCTGGTGTTGAGTGCTGGAGGTTTACAGAATACTGAATACAGCTAAAGGTCACTGAACAATGTAGAGTCAGACTCCGTCTAATATCAGACCTGATGTTTATATAGTGCAGAGAACAGAGCAGGTAGACTGAGAGGATTATCTGTATCTGAATAACGTCTGTGGTAAATAAGACGGATGAGAGAGAGAGGGGGGGGGGGTTGTGAGAGAGTAGGGAGAGAGAGAGAGAGAGGGAGAGTAGGGAGAGGGGAGGGGGGTATTGTACATTTTCAATAGGAAACAAATCCATACAATTATCAGTTTTGTCCAGTTAAGTTAAAGGTCATCATCCATCATCATCATCATCATCATCATCCATTCTCAGTGTCCAAGCTCACACACAGACTTATAATAATGAAAATCAATCAATATTCTAGATTGAACAGAATTCTAGAAGTCAGTTGTTACTGTACATTCAAGTTCTGTTCAATCTTATTTCTTCTGCTGATATATATCTCCATCTTTGCTTGACCTCCTACGGACATGTTTAAAACCAAGAATTAAAGTTCCCATTGAAAAGGTTTCATTAAAACATTGAACACTGTAATGTAGTAAACAGAGCAGTCCATAACAGCATGCAAACCAAAAGGACATTCTTATGTGATGTTATGGTTTAAAACAGTGATAAAAGCAGTGACAGAACTTGCACCAAATTCTCCATTGTAAATCAGCTGTTTTTGGGTAAAGTGCTCGGTCCCCGGACACGGTAAGCCAGGGTGTGTTTGTTTTACCATGTTGAGTGTTTTTGTTTAAAACTTTGACACCACATTGGTACATTGGTTTACGAGATGATTTCTTTCTTCACAACACTGAAAAGTTCCTGTACACTCTTCTAAATCAGGCATTAATAAAAGCTCAGTGAAATGGTTGTTGTCATTTGGGTGTATCAGCCCTGCCGCATGTTCTTCCAGCCTTTGACTGTCCTCACTCGTGATGGTAGCTTTCCATTTCATCAACAGCTGGGCCACCACTCGTGCCGACTTCATTTTAAGTGCATTGGTAGCTGCCTCAATGTCCAGTTAATTGTGCTCTGTCTCTGAGCGTGGTCACGTGTACTGTACGGAGTACCTGTGTGAGGACAGGGAAGGTCCCTTGATGTGACAGGTTCAGTCGTGATCCCAGGATCAGCAGATCCTGCAGCAGCCAGTGTAATGAGGGTACAGTTTCAGCTCTGAGGACCTTGAACACTGACCAGACTTTGAACATGGTACGATAAACAGCAGGCAGTTTGGTGAGGTTCATTTTCTGTGGGTTCATCAGGAACAAGGGCTTGTCAAGGATCAGCCCCTCAAAGTTCTGCAGGATGACAGCGATGGCAGCGTTCCAGTTTGGGTCTATACAGCCTGAGAGGAATCTCTGAGCAAACTGGAGATGAAATGCTGCCACTCTGCTTGGAACATGTCTCAGTCCTTGCCCTCCTTCATCTCTTGATAAATATAACACTTTGCGTTACCCAATGTAAATTATCCTGGAAAAAATCAACAAAATTAGACTGAATTTCTTTTAAAAACTGTGTTGGGTTCCACCCAAGGTAAGTGGTGCCTGAGAGATGATGTTATGAGGTTTTTGATGATTAGTACACGTATTCTATATGACAGCCTTGGAAGCAGATAATTGGTTGGTTCTCCTTGCAACCGACCCTCGGCTAAAAAGTCTTTATTTTTTAGCCAGTTCACTCTTGTGGAGGAAAAAGGTGTGACTTGGTCAAGTAGGATTAACATAGTATTAATATCTATCTGTCCACTAATTAGAACAATAACATCATCTGCATAAGCCGATAACTTGAAAACATTATGGCACCCAGGAACACACACACCATCAAGCTCAGTTCTAAGTTTGTTTAACAGCGGCTCAATTGAGAGTGTACAGTATGCCAGACAACGGACAGCCATGCCAGACCTCCTTTCCAGATTAAAAGGAGCACACAAGTCACCATTTACCTTCAGTAGACCTTCAATATCACAGTACAGAGCTTTAATTTTTCAATAAAAACCAGGTTAAAATTAAGGTCTGCCAAAATGTCCCATAAATACTGGTGCGCAACACGATCAAAAGATCTTTTCCTGATCTACTGACATTAAGCTAATGTTCAGATTGAAAAGTTTACTAATGTCTAACATATCTGTAATGAAGGATATATTGACCTCTAATCTGCCTGCCAGGAACACAGTACGTTTGATCATATAGTTGAATCTGTTCCAGAACTTTGTTTAATCTGTTAGCTAGTGTTAGCTAGCTAGTAGTTTACAGTCGCTGCAGAGTATCGATTGAGGACTGTTCTTCGGCAGCTCAGCGGCAGTCATCAGATGTCTAGGTTTTCATTCATAACCACAAATAAGTAGGGTTGGGAATCAAAAATTGATTCCGATTCTGGATCGGATACTTAAGATTAAGACTCGGATACGTGTTATAAAATTCAAATTTTGATTCCCCTTATCGAATCCTGGGCGCATTTTTTCACCTGGCAATTTCCCAGGAGCTTCCACGTGTCCAATCTGCCAGGACCTTCTGCAGGTAATCTATGTGGTAATGTAAACATCAGTTTAGATGGACCGCGGAAGTGCTCAAAAGTGTGGCTACACTTTGTTAAAACCGAAGATAAAGCTAAGTGTAATTATTGTAATAAACTAATATGTTGCAAGCAAGGTGTCACGACCAACATGACTAAGCATCTGTCGAAATAAAAGAATGCACCGTGTTTGATTCATTGCGAATGCCGAGTGCCGAGTATTCCCATGGAGATGACGAGGGCACTCAACCCGAAGTACCAGGGATAGCTTGTCCAACGTCTTAATCCCTGCATGGTACAAGGTAGAAAAGGCAAACTTAATAACGGAGCTAACTACTGTAGGCTCTGACTAGCGATAGCTGGACAAGCCTGTCCCAAGATCATCATCTTACAGTGACAGCACACTAAATTCTTGAAGGAGAAACGAGACAGAAAGTTCTTCTTCTTTTTCTTCCAGTTAAATGGCCGCACACTCCCTTAGGGTATTACCGCCACCTACTCTTCGTTTTAAGTCGGATTTTCCCACCTACTCTTTGCCCTAGGTCCACACTTTTCTTCCTGTTCCTGTTCTCTTCACTTTATCTCCAGGTTCCTGTTCCGTTTCTTACTCCTGTTCTCTTCCAGGTTCCTATTCTAATTCCTACTCCTGTTCCTGTTCTTTTTTTTCGCACCACCTCCACCCACTATATGTCTTCCATGGGCAATACATCTGTACTGAGCTATGTTTACACTCCCCCTCCTTTTGAAGAGGTAGTGCCCCACCCACCCTAGTGGATCGCAGCTGCGTGTTCAGTTCCTCCAGCTTCCACATTAGGCTTGTCAGCGTCCAGAACGACATTCTCCCAACACTACAGCCTATCTCTTAATCCCGTCTTTTTTATAAAAGTTGCCACCGCTCCAATTGCCTGACAATCTCTCAGAACAACAAAAGGTGTATATGAAGCACAGACAGCCCCAGATGTTGCTGAAGAAATGTTTTGCAGGAATTTGGCCTAATGGATAAAATAGTGGCTGTCACTGTTGATAACGCTGCCAACGTGGATGGCTACAATTCATAAAGCTAGGCTGCTTTGTCCATACACTTCATCCTGGAGCTCAGAGCATCCATTCAGTGGCATCAGTGGTAAAATGGACAGCAGGGATCCGGAACATTGTTGTTTGGTGAAGACTGTGCTCTGGGAAAAACAAGCCCTAAGGAAGAATTCCTACATATTTATACATGTCAAATTTCTGTGTGCAGGCTTCTTTAACCCCAAGTGAAAGGGTTTTTTCCACTGCTGGAGATGCTATTTGCCCTGAAAGATCTCGTATACTTTTTTCTAAATAAAAATTGCTAAGCACTGGGGATAACTTTAGCAAAACCCTGACAAGCCCTTGCTCTCTTAAAAACAAGTCCTCTGCACTTTTAGTTGCAATCAACAAGTGTTGTGTATTTTAGTCTAACTTTAATTGAAGTTTTTTGAACATGTGCAGCTGAGCAGCTCAGTTCTTATGCAGCCTAGTGCTGGTTTTTGTTTGTTATTTGAGCTGAAACTAACGGCACAGAAAATAAACGTTTGATATATTAACGTTTGACTTTTGTTGTTTTTTACTATATTGGAATCGAAATGGAATCGATAAGAATCGGAATTGATAAGCAGAATCAGAATCGGAATCGAAAAAATTGAGCAATCGTGAGCAGCCATTTAAGTGGAAGAAGAAGAAGAAGAAGTCTGCACTCACCTCTAGTCAAAGGACTTGTAGAGGTCGATAGGGTCAGCATTCTGCACAGCTCATGGGTGACCTCCGCAGAAACTTGGGGTAGGTTCTGCAGAAAGACATTGTTTGTGTCCGGTGTGTGAGCGAGTTCACTCCTATACAGCTCTTGGTAATAAGTGACTGCTCTCCTGTGAACTTCAGCTGGGTCTGACAGGAGGACTCCAGCTTCAGAGCGCAAAATATGGATAAATATTTTTTGGCCATTTTTCTTCTCAAGGTTAAAGTATTTTGAGGGAGCATCCATCACTCAACATTTTGAAAGCGGGACCTGACCCTGCGCTACCAGGTCTAACCATTCAGATAGAGAACGCTTTTTACTTTTAACCATTTCTATTTGTTCTTGTGTATTTGCAGCAAGTTCTTGCAGATTAGTCATGTCTTTTTCTAGATTTTTCATCGATCAAGCTTTGTCTCTTGTAGATGTACTGCTGCAAGGAAT
Organism: Bagroides melapterus; assembly: GCA_028566695.1. Classification (NCBI taxonomy): domain Eukaryota; kingdom Metazoa; phylum Chordata; class Actinopteri; order Siluriformes; family Bagridae; genus Bagroides; species Bagroides melapterus. The sequence goes on along the minus strand of JAOTRN010026313.1, from coordinate 8,276 downwards.
GAAACCATAATTTTTTGGTTCTAAACTCCAGAAATATTTTAAAAGCTTTATGAAATGTTCATCATATAGTAGTTTAGTATTGAATTGGCAGTAAGCACTACTGGGTCCACACATTACCATGCTACGATCTGAAAAACCTACTGGAGTAAATGAGCAATATCTGAAGGAGTTAAACTGATTCTTAAACCCATCACATCTGTCCAACCTTGCGAAAGAAAGCGTATAGTTACTAGAATGGACCCACGTGTCCTGCTTGTGTCTCTTGTGGAAATTCCTCCACACATCTACCAGCTCATGTGACTCAGTGAATTGGATTAACGAGGATCTACATGATTTCTGTCTAACACATGTTCAGTACAATTAAAATCACCTTCTATTAATAAATATTCTTTTTTAATAAATTAATTTAGTAAATATTCTTCAGGGTCACATGACTTTAAAACCTAATTTTATTCTGTCTATAGCAGTAAACATAAACACATATAAAAACAGATGTATGGTGTTCAGTCTGCGCCTTTACTGTCAATAATCTACCGCTTAATAATATGTCAACTCTATTTTGCTGAATTTATTCAAACTAAACTGCTCTTTTCCTGCTTTTCCCCATTTAAATTTAAGGAAGGATGTAAATGTCCCCCATGATCGAGAAGACAAAAATGAAACGGACAAACAATACAGTCATAGCAGAAGAAAAGATCTCATGCCTGTTCTTTAGTGTCGATGGTGATCTGTTGTAGGTTCGGTTTAGTGATGATCTTTTTAATTCTGTACACCTGCTGAATTGACCCTCACTCCTGAACACTCCAACCTTTACAATAAACTGTTGTATATCAGGGTAATATTCATCAATACGAACTTTTCAAGTGTTTGGTCTTTTTCAGGAAGGATTTAATATCTTCCACACTATATACTTCACTAGAAACAGACTTTATAGTCTCATAACCGATCTTTTCACCTACAGCTACACTCTTCAACACTATTAGAGACGATCGTAACGGCATGACGCCGTGTAAGAGAATCCAGGCTCACACTACCTGGGGCAGCCATGCTTCCGGTGTACACCTGGAGGCAGAAGCCCTGGTATTAAAGACTTTAAGCCCTTTCCACAAAAACAAGCCAGGTTAAACTTATGAACAAGAAAGACAAAGAAAGGGCAGGAAAAGTAAAGAGAGAGAATATGGCTAAGTTAGAAATATAGAGGAAAAAACATTCGACAGAGGCCTACACACTCCACACACAGGGGAGGGAGAGAGAGAGAGAGAGAGAGAGAGAGAGAGAGAAAGAGAGAGTTATCTGGTGACTTCCTAGTAAATGACGGCTCAGATACGTCTTGGCTCTTACGTGTTCATTTGTTCATTACTTGTTTGTGTGCACGTGTAAGACTGGATATTTTGGGTTATAACAACCACTCAAGGAACACACACACACACACACACACACGATTTAGAGGAGAAACAGACCGTCACATATGTATCAGTAGAAATGATGAAATGATGTTTCTAATATTAATAAGATCCTGGTTTTATTTGTCTAATGTAAATGTATTATTTATTTGGAAACACGCTTTGGTCATTTGGAGTTTTGTTCATCTCTGCAGGAACGAGTCTTTTAACCCGGAAATGTGTCAGCATTTCTGCACTTCCTGTTTCATCGCCCTGAAGTAACAGGATTTAGTAACCTCTAATACATCCAACATGCTTTAACATCACACCGAACAGTAAAACTCACGCAGTACTACGTGTTTATATGAGTGACTCTCACAGACCTTTCACTCGTTCAGAAACATTCACGCTGGTGATGCTGGAGGTCCTGCGTCTGTACCTGGACTCGTTTATTTCACTTTTTACTTCTGCTCATTGTATTTAGGCTTCAGATAACATAAGTGTCGTCTTCCTCTTCTTCTTCTTCTTCTTCCTCTTCTTCTTCTTCTTCCTCCTCTTCTTCTTCCTCTTCTTCTTCTTCCTCTTCCTCTTCTTCCTCTTCTTCTGTGTCACCACAGCGGGTCATCAGATCCACGTGTTTTTGATTTCAGCCCAGGTTTCTATGTCGGATGTCTTTCCTGACACAACACAAGCCTCCCATTTCTTCAGAGTTAACCCTTTACTACCCGGGGTCCGGTCATCCCTCTAAATGTTATCATGAGAACTATCTCACTGCCGTGACTGTGCACAGCTCCATCTAATTCTGTTTATTTCTGTTCCTATCAGATGTTGATTTCACTGCTCACACATTCACGTCACGTCACATCACGTCACGTCACGTCAAATTGGTTTATTTTTTTGAGGTGTTCTACCTCCCAGTACAGGACAGTACACTGTTCTCACATATCAGGAGCCCACATAGAGCCGAGTCAGGACCAAACCTTCATGTAGTTACTCTGAGAGAGAGAGAGAGAGAAATGTGTGTAGAGGAGAACAACAGAGTTTCTGTGTGTGTGTGTGTGTGTGTGTGTGTGTATGTGAGGGAGAGATAGAGAAATGTGTGTAGAAGAGAGCAACAGAGTTTGTGTGTGTGTGGTGTGTGTGAGACAGAGAGTGTGTGTGTGTGTGTCTATGTCTCTGTACCCCTGGTTACATCATTCTGGCATCAGTCTCTAAAATACAGTCCGGTCACCTGGTTGTGCTCTGCTCTGCTCTGCTCTGCTTCTCCTCGTACATTATGAGCTTTATTTTTAGAATCGAATCTGGTTCAGAAGTCACCCACTCAGCACCACCACCGCTTCCCAGTTTTATTAATCTTTAAACCGGTCCTCATGGTGCTCCATGAAAAACACACACCTAGCACATTCCTGGACCAGTAAATTCCCCCTAAAGCTGCTAACTGCTATTTTACATAACACTGACTTCCCACCAGCGAGCAGTCCCGGAGAGTATTTACATATTCCTAACGTACCACTGCTGAATTTCTGCTTCTCCTCTTTATTATTGAACATGCCCTCGGCATCGAGCTCGGAGAAGGCGGAGCTTCTCAAAAATCTCTGACTTTTCAAGTGGAAATTGTGAGAAGAGAGCAGGACGTGCAGGAAGGAAATGTCCATCCAGCACACACACACACACACACACACACACATACACACACACACACACACACAGTTTGTATCTGTAACTTCTATCTCGACCCCTGTAGTGAAGCCTGTCAGCCTCACTAATGTGTAAAACTCTCCCATGGTCACATCATGTACACATCCATGTAGACGTGTGCTGTTGGTTGTTAGCACA
>JAOTRN010026272.1:0-20676 GCA_028566695.1 Bagroides melapterus | reverse complement strand
TTTATTGTTTATGTTATTACTTAGTGCTTTTTATAGAAGTTTCTTTTAACGTAGAAATGTTTTCAAAAGCATCATTGCATATGGCTTTTGTTTGTTTGTTCCCAAGAATTTTGCACAGTACTGTAAATAAAACAGACGTGTGAGTGACAATCTTACTTTATAGGCTTTACCCTGCAATATTCTTCAAATTCTCTCTTACCTCAACAAATTTACTCAATAAATAATTGAAAATATATATTAGGTGCAACCCTAGACAGCTATTTTCACCAATTTGTATCCATTTGTCCATCCATCCATCGATTTTCCTGTGCAGTTTATCCTACACACTTATCCTGGAGGGATCCCAAGGGGCTTGTGGCACAAAATGGGGGCACAATCACACAAACACACTTTCACAGATTCACACATTAGGAACAATTTAGAGATGCCAATCATCCTACATGTCTTTGGACTGAGGAAAGAAAAGAAGTGCATACTTTTATTTTAAAAATACTGATCAAAAGTACAATAACATACCGTGTGGAAGAGATTTAAAATGAAAACTCCATTTAAGAGAACGGTATCTTTCTGCATTCTAATGTCCACGCTAGTCCTTTTCTGTTCCAGTTCGTGTGAGCGCTGTAGCAATCTTAGCTCCCCCCAAATGCTCTCATTGGTTGAGACGCATCCAACCCCTCCTGTGACCCATACTTTGTATGTATGTGTATTCAGATCCAGTGAGCTACGGACTTTCAAAATAATAATAATAAAAAGAACGCAAAAACAATTGTCAATGTTAATTAATTAATTAACACATTAACGCAATAATAACATGTTAGCATTCCCAGCCCTAGTGCTAACTGCTAGTCAACCACCAATAATCACTAACTACACTGAGAAATGCATAAATAAAATCTTTGAAAAGGCCGATAATAAATCATTTTTTTGTATCCATTGTATCCATCCAATTTAATGCCTGATTTCAGTGATAGCAATCTGCATACAAACAATCTCTGAAGTGGCTTTGATGCCTCATAAATCACACCGTAAATGCAAGATGAATCAGTTTGCAATGGATCCACGCTATATTTTTTACCTTTTGGTAATAACACACCATTGTGCCATAAGCCAAACACACAAAGCAAACGTGCTGTTTTACTTATGTTTAGACCCTGATTGTAGGGGAACGTATGTTAAATCAGAATCTGAAAGGAGAAGAGAAGAGAGCAGAAAGAGGAGAAAGGGCAGTAGGCATTGTGGATGAGACTGTGTTTCATCTGCACTCCATCGCTCTCCTAAGAAAGGGCCTCAAGATCAGCATGAATCAGAGCCTGTGTGTGTGTGTGTGTCTCTTCCTGTGTGTGCTGAGTTGTTGTTGACCTCTATCGCTAACTTTGAAGCCCACTGAGATATGGACTGCAGGAGCCCTGAAAAAGGAACAATTAGTAGAGGCAATTAAAAGTGCTTACAAAAAAAACCCACACATATTGAAGCAATATGATGAAACACAAAGGATTTCTCACCAGAGAAAAAAGTTACAAGGGGGAAAGGGTTGATATTTCTGATGCCATAATGTGATGCTTTTAGTTCCCAAAGAGAACTGGAACAGACAGCCGTGGAAACTGAAATGAAGGAGAAGGACTATCGTTACAGTGTTCCAGCTTCACTTCAGATCGTCAGCATTTACACTCCAGATGCTTCAGGCCAACAAGCCGGGGTGGAGACAGACCCAAATGTTAGGTTTGATCCGTTGGGAGGAAAACAGAAATCTGAAGACACTGACATAATGCATGTGGCTCTACTTTGTCTGTATTGGATATAAAAAGCTCAGGCATAAGCAACATTTTATTGCTGTCTATCAAACTATAAAATAATCATAGCCTACTACTGCTACTACTACTACTACAGCTATAACCACTACTACTACTACTACTACTACTACTACAGCTATAACTACTACTACTACTACTACTACAACAACAGCTATAACAACTACTACTACTACCACTACTACTTCTACTACTACTATTGCTACTACTACTACTACTACTACTACTACAGCTATAACCACTACTACTAATATTACTACTACTACTACTAGAGCTATAACCACTACTACTAATATTACTACTATTACTAGTACTACTACAGCTATAAGCACCACTACTACTATTACTACTATTACTAAAGCTATAACTACTACTACTACTACTACTACTACTACTACTACTACTACAGCTATTACCACTACTACTACTACCACCACTACTACTACTACTACTACTACTACTACTATAACCAGTACTACCACTACTACTACTACTACTACTATTTTTTAGAGTTTCATGCATACTACTACTACTACTAATAATAATAATAATAATAATAATAACAACAACAACAACAATAGAGCTTATTATTATTATTATTATTATTATTATTATTATTATTATTATTATTTTGTCTTTTTTATTGTTGTGTATAAAATTATTTAGTCTTTAAATTTCTATTTCTTTTCTTTATTTTCAGCATTTATTTTTATATCTCCGTTTAAAATGAAATTCAATTATTATCTAGTAATTAGATAGTAATTCAATTAGTAGTAATTTATTAATTATTCTTAACTATCTAGCCTATCTTATAATTTTTTTCATCTTATCAGTATTTTATCCTCAACTTCATTCGTGTTCCACGATACAAGGTTTGAAAACTATTTGAAAAGCAGCGTGCGTCTGGAGGAGCGCTGTTGTGTGCTAATGTATTGAATGATCTAATAGAGTTTGCATGTCCTTCTTACTAAAACTAAATGTATAAATATTCACAGATATCGATATTCTATGCAGTGGAAATAGTTAAAATGACTTCCAAAATGCATTTGGAGAAAATTTGCCACTTCATCAGGCTCGTCATGTTCCAGAGAAACCATAACATCTTCCATCCTGAAGAATTCCTGTGGCAGAAAACCGAAAGTAATCACTTTACCACCGTCTGTTACAAAGCGCCGACTGTAGACTCATTGTGTATAGCATTAATATAAATCTTTCAACCAGAAATACAGTCAGTGCTGCTGTTTTTGTAAGGAATAACACACAACATGCTGCGTTCTTATAGGGAAATATCTCATGCTGAGGTCCTGTAAAATACACCTTTGCATGAAAAATCACAGGAAGTGGCTACATTTAAAATCAGTAATATTCAGATTTTTTGCTGCAAAAAAAACCCTCTGTTCTAATTCAAGCGTTAATGATGGACAATTATGTATCAGATGTGCATCATTAGGCATAATGCAGATGTATGCAGAATGATGTGGAACCACACGGATCCAAATGGAAGGACAATGGGGTTTAAATTGAATTCATAACGAATCACACAAGGTACGTTAAAGTTCAATTAAAAAAAAAAACAGATACTTAACTAGAAAAGTCTCAAGCACATTCAGAAGAATGGCAGAATGTCTGGATTCAAGGAATTTAACATATATAAAATATTTGTTTTCAGCTATTTTGTTGATTATTTATTTATTTATTTACATTTTCTTTATATCCTGGTTTTAGTGTAAAACACGACGTAATCAGTCTACAGAACAGAAAAGCCACTGAGCATTAACATGCTCCACAGCAAAAGTATTGATCGTGTGCACACAGTTCAATTTTGGTAATGCAAGTGACTTTTAATTGATTAATTCAACTTTCTAACGGTTGCAGACTTTTGAGAACATCTATATCACATTTTCATCAAAAGTCTTTAATAACCACAACATGAGCAGATGTTTCTTTTATTGTATTTTTTTTTTAAACATAAAAGAACTTTGTTATATATTACAGCTTATGGCTCTCTCTCTCTCTCTCTCTCTCTCTCTTTCGATCGACATGTTTCCTGCAGCAATGAAATCTCATATCAACAGAGCAACAGAGCAGAGGGGAAAAAAAACAAAATATGAGGAAGAGTTTGAAATGTTTCATGGTACAGGTTCATGGCTCAGTCGAAGTCAAGACCTGCAATAACTCAAAGCACAATAATTAAGGGGCGAATCGAGGAAAAGGATTTTTTTTTTCTGTCTGTAAAGGTTAATTTCAGGAACTTTCCAAAGCAAAGCATTAAACCAAAGGAAGCTATTTAATTGAATCTAAAGGCATAAGCTCCAGTTCTGATTATTAGCCTCAAATCAATATTTAACAACTTTCTTCAACTTTAGAATGAAAGAATAAATCCTACAAGATTTCTTCTTTGTTTTTTGCATATTGCACAGAATTGTAGGCATTGAAAGTTTTGTTGAGGTGTAAAGCTTTAAAAGAATGCTTAGGCCTCCTGCTCTGTTAGTAAATGAATAATGTTGAGTCGTTCTGTGTTAACAGACAAACTATCACTGCTTCAGAAATCGATATACGGATGAAACTACATTGTGGATTAAAAAAGAAAAATTGTTGCTGAGCTCGAATAAAGGTTCGGAAGGATCTTAGGTCTTGTATTAATTCATAAATAATGGTTGTTTTTGTTGTTAATATTTAATCTGCACCCATGTGTCTGTTATGTAAGATGTTTAAATCAGTAAATGGGAATACAGACTATTCCAAACTAGCCTTGACTTGTTCCGGATTTGAGGGATAATAAATTCTAGATGTATTTTTTTTGTCTAACCGAAGTTCCTAATAAAGTTTATTTAGTCTAATAAAGTTATTTTAGGTAATAATTAAGTCATATATTTACAACTTTTTTTTTTTGTCCCCAGATCCTGGACGGCAGCGTGTACGATCACATGAAAGGCTATCTGGTTTCAGCTCCGTCTAATGGTTATATTTTTTATATGTTTAGCTTATTATTATTGTTATCATAATCATCAATGCTTTTGAATTAAATTCTAGTCAATAAGTAAATGAGCGAGAAGTTTAATTTGTTGAAACGTTTACATTTATTTCAGAAAATTTACAGTATATTGTATATTTATAGAAAGAGTCTGTAAAAAAGTCAAACAGACTTGACATTGTTTGGGTTAATTGGTAAGTGGCAAGTGGTTTTGTTTGTTTGCTTGTTTGTTTGTTTGTTTGTTTGTTTAGTTGCCTGGTTGTTTGGTTGTATGTTTGTTGGTTGGTTAGTTGGATGGGTCTAATTTCTGTTCGGTTAGTTGGTTGGTTGGATTGGTGGTTTTTTTGGTGGTTAGATGGATTGGTTGGATTGCTGTTTGGTTGATTGGTTGGATTGTTGTTTGGTTAGTTGGTTGGTGGGTTGTTTGGTTGGTTAAATGTTTGGTTAGGTGGTTGGTTGGTTTTACCTTTTTCACATCATGAAAAGAAATAGAGGCTGTTGAGTAAACAACTGTTTAAAGCTGTTCTCATATACATGACAACTGGAAATAATTCGTTTGATCAACATTCCATATAAAGGTATAAAAACAAGGATAATGTAGTGCTCACTGGACACCTCACTGTGTTCTTACATAACACTTTAATTTTCATAATTAATGTAGTGGCACAATCTAAATGAGGTCAGGTCAGTTTTTGTTGTTGGCTCCAGTACAATTTTTTTACAAAGTCAAAGTCAAGGATGAAGTCTTTTTTAATTTTGTCGAGTCGAGTCAAAAGTTCATTAACAGCAACTCTGTGAAAGTCTAAAGCTGGTACAGCATATGGTATCAGCACAAAACAAAACTACATATAATTTTACACTGTCAGATATTTTTAGCATGAGTGCAATGTGAGGAAGAATCCAATCCAAACGTACGAACAGTGTCAGAAACAAGGTAAGTTCATGGCTCAGGTCTGAATCTCATCTGCGTCCAGCATTGTTCATGGATGAGGAACCTTGAGAATGCATCTGACATTGGGTTGAAAGAATGGCAGGATCGATTGCTCCTTAATCAAAAGCACTGCCTTGGAGTATTTTAGAGGAGATTGGCTTTTGTTGAAAAGAATGTGGTGTCAGGTTTGAGATGCACCTGATTTTTCCTGTATTGATGACTTGTTGTAATTGGAAATGGAACAACGGTCAGGAAAAATGGATGAAAAGAAGAAGAAAAATATAAAAATTAGACATAGGACAATTTCTTGATTTTTGAAGCCGGCATATATACAGTATTATACACTCCATGCTTCACTTCCATTTGCTTGGAAATGTTCAGTGCGTGACTCTCTAAAGCAACGTAGCTGTTTCTTGGTGTTTTATTTAGATTAATTTCTTTTCTGTTTATAATGATGCACGATCGACTAAAAACATACTCATAAATAGACTCCCCTGTTCTTTAAAAAAAAACCCTGTTTATTGTATAGCTATTCATCTATATTAATCTTTATTCATTAAAAAACTAACCTTGTAGTTACAGGAGCGATGTGAGAGATTCTGAGAGTAAATATAGAAAGTAATAAATAAAACCCTTGAAGCATTACTCTTACTGTACCATCATGTGAAGTTAATCATTTTCCAACTAAACAAACTAAAGGGTTTTGTTCTTCTTTACTTATAATAATAAGGCAGCAATTACTTGATGAATCAAACACTGCCCTTTTCCCAAAGGCTAAATAATGGAGTTTGGTTGTGTCCATGTTCAGCACTGAATGTCTTTCGCACGTCTCAATCCAAAATAGTGGCTAATATGAAGCTAATATGAAACTAGACACTCAGGACTTTGTCTAGCCTATTAGGGGTAATATATTCACAAAAAAGTTCCAAAAAACTAAACAAAACAAAACATTTTATTGTTTTTCAGTTATATTTCATACAAATGTTTGTATCTTCAAAGTAAATGCTGATATCCCAAACCCGTTTCTGTTCACTGAGACACCCCAAGTGCTTGTTCATAAGCATCAAGAATTTGAAGCCGTAATCACTGAACACTAAAACTCTGTGTAAGGTTATCTCTCCAACAGAGACTGACTCATTTTAGAACAGCCAGAAAATCATTTGTTTGTTTGTACTAATTGAAAATGTCCCATAGTCGACACTGGAGACTCCTTCCAAAAATAAATGTTTATTGTCTAAATAAATGTCTATATAAATGTTTACTGACAGAAAACTTCAATGTATCGATTATTTTACTGCATCCTTCTTTTTCCTTTCTTAAAAAAACAGAAAGTTTGTTAATTGGCTTAGATGGAGCTGTTATTATAGCAAAAATAATATATTACTACAGTATGAGCATGTTAATATGTGATTTGACTAGCAGAGGGCCCTGATTTTCAAGCCGCCTGTAAGGATTTTATATATATAACATTAAACAATGACAGCAATTAGGCCTTATTAGGTTATATTAAGACGCATATATATTTTTTCCTCTTGAATCATCACCGGTCGCAATTATGTGCAGTGTTTACAAAGACCAGTCCTGTACCAAGAAGGTTTTTCTTTTTTTATTTTCTACCTCAGCTCTATAAGCTAGCTCTATAATCACTTTCAAATGGTTCAATTTCAAAAAATAATCAAAGTACTTTCCCAGAACCAAATATCTGATGTATATCTCTCCATTTTCTTTATCTCCTACCCTACATTTTGAACCTGGAGCCTATTGCTGGGGACACTCAGTGTGGGGGACACCTTAGACGGAGTTCCAACTCATCACAGGGTATATACATTCACACACTTCAGACAATTTAGAGAAGCCAAAAGCCTACAGAGCATGTCTTTTGACCGGGGGAGGAAACTGTAAGAAAGAAAGAAAATTAAAGAAAACCCTCAAATCACCAGGAGAACATGCAAACTCTGAGCACACTGGGTGTAAGCAGCAATCGAACCCTGAACCCTGGAGTTGTGAGACATATGTGCAAACCTCAAAGCTGCCTTGTCCCCCAAGGTATTCCATATTATGTGAATTTAAAGTGTCTGGTCTTGCTTGTACATCAAAAAAAAGTTCTTGGTTTGGTTTTCTTCAAAGGCACTTCCTTTTATTTTTTTATTTTGATGTTTTTTTTGTTTACTCTCCCCCAGGAGCTTTTTCAGTTGTATGTAATTTCCATTTAAAGTAAGTGTCATGCAGAAAATTGATGTGAATCACTGCAATGCAGTCTGTAAGAGTGTAGACAGATGAGAACAGGGGAGAAAATCCTTGTAATCACCCCCATCCTGTATCATACTAAATCTCCAGTTTGCTCAGTCAAGCCCTTGCATAACTACAGAATTTGAAGATTGGGGTGGATAAATCAAAATTATCATGGACCCACATATAATCATTTGGCATGAATCTCTGGAATTAGACAGTAAATCCATGGAAAATGGAGCAATCCTGCTGCACGCTGGAATGCCGGAATGGGGCTATTGAGATAAATAAATGACAAGCAGCATGGGCTTATAGGTCTTCCTTCACCATCGTCTCTCGCTGCCTCTCTCACCTGGGGCCTCAATTTCAAGAAGCTTAAAAATCTCTAGACATGACCATCACTTGAACTGGAAGCTAGAATTGGTTACGCCTTTGATCTGATGAGTTCCAACACCACCTGATGCCCCCATAAGGTGTTGAGATGATAAGAGGTAAGGAACTTATGTAAGAGTAAAGTTGAACCAAGTGATCGGTGTGTGATACGTGTTGCTCTTCCACAGAAAGGACCAGTGAAATTATGCCTGATTAGCACCACATTTAAAAAAAAAGTGTTCAGTTACCACCTTCTGTTCCCTCTAATGAATGTAATGAGGTTTAAACACCCGGCTTGTCTTGGTACAAAGAATTCAGAAAGCACAAAATGTTGTGTCAAAAAGCTGAAGTAATATTCTTAAATGGTAATGTATTCGAATGAATATAAACCTGTGATTTGTCTTGTAGCCACAAGTAGCGTCAAGGCTGCCGTTATATCAAACACATACTGTAAGAATCAAGATTAAAACACTTTTGCAGTATAGATATGTCACAAGTTTTTTCTACTCATACGGTAGTACTAAACACTGTTATCAATCACGTAAAGGTTTCAAAGGTTATAACCCGGTTCTCCTTTCAATCACGCTCCACTCAACCGTGAAGCCCATAATAAAGAAATGAATTGAGCCTTAACCGTAGGGACAATCCTTTCATTTTAGCATCTGAACAGAACGTAGGTGAGGAAACCTACTCAAAAAAGCCATTTAGGACGTATATTGTATGGAACCACTGCAGTATGTACGATCTTGTATTATCCACTTTACTCGGTTACTGCTGCCCCACAGTCAAGTGGCACACGGTGTCAAGTGTAAGAGATAACTCTCCAGTGTGAGCTAATACAAGCACTTGCAAGTCTAATAAGAAGATGGGGAGGGGTAGAAAAGAACCTGTCTAATTTCATTTCTGCTCACAGCCATAATATGTCACGTTCAATCAGATTCAAGTCGAAGCCATGATCTGAACCAGCTCTCTGGGAGGAAGTTGCCCTTTAACGCTGGCCATGGACAAGCCCCTTCTACTCTCGGACAAATCTCCTGCCACACAAACCACAAGCAAAACATGATTGTGGTTCCTTTATTTTTTGGCTGTGCATTCAAATTTGTATTTCTGATTGATCATAGCTATGACAGTAGCTCTTATAGAAGGAGCATATATTTATACAATTCTGAATCTTTGCAGTTTCAAGTATTTTGCCTGCAAAATATCCACAGATATTCCGATCGTTTTGAAGCGGAACCTTAATGCTGACCTACAGGCATTCTTATAATCTGGCCAACCAACTGTAATTTAATTAAGCCTCTTAGAACTTAAAGAGAAATATACAAGATATCCAACTCTATACACCATTGATTCATCCATTAGCAATCATTAAAATGGTAGAAAACTTAACTTAAAGTGTAGCATATCTCAAATACTATTAGCTATTGTGAAAATCAATCACTCAACGTATTCCCTGTCTGATTTCATTTTTGTAAAGGAACTTCAACATCATCAACTGAATTATAAACATGACTCTTTACATGCATTTTTTAAAATAGTCGAGGTGGAAAATAAATCAGGCATTCCAGAGATTGCTCAAAGAAACAACCGTGCAAAGACTACTGGTGGATTTGGTAATTCTATTTCAAACTGGAGAACCTTTATGTGTCTGTCCCAAGGTAGTAAAAAAAATTCTGACTATTACTTAAGACAAATAGAAATTTTTGAGAAAATAGCGAAATCTTGAAATGGGATTCATCGGGATATAAATCTGCCGCCTAAAATGCAATAAATGTTTTATTTTGTATAGTAATGAAATCTTGTATATTTACTTCTTCTATACCTGCTCTGAATTCATGTCTGATTGCTCAGATATGTCTGGTGTTATTTGCCTGGGTTTAAATGACTTGTTTAGTTCTCTTTAAACTCTCTAAAATGCACCACCACAAAACTGACACCTTACAATTTGTCCTGGATTATCAGCTGCTAACACCATAGACTCACCCACAGTGGACAACACCAGACATGGAACAAGCCAGCTAACCATTCACAGCTCAAGTTAACAAGAATTTGCAGGCAGAATGCAGGTATGAACGTGAAGAATGGGTATACCTGTACCTCCCCACCCAAGAACTATTGGAAAATATTTACACCAATATGTCAGGCCATTTAAAGCCCTTCTTGGCGTTCAAGAGCATCAGAGGGGGGATCTGTCATTTGGACACCAGAATCAACATCTAACTACACTTCCATGTACAAAACATGGCTGCTGATGACAGTAGCACCCGGACTCTCACTTTCTTATTAATCAGAGTAATCATTAGACTCACCTGGACTCCATGACAATCTCACCACATTCATAATTTAAACAGACCTTGAATTCACAGAATCATTGTAAAGTATATGATCAGTGTTATTGTGTAACAGTTGTTACCATGCCTTCTGTTTGCTGTTTTGTGATTGTTCTAGTTCCATGTTTCCCGTTTATCTGATTCTACACAGACCCATGCTGATAGCATGACCCATGCTTGTTTGCTGACATCGTTTTTTGGACCCTGCCCTGTTTGCTAGGTTAAATAAAACCATTGAGGACTTGTACTTGAATTCTCCTATGATAGTATGATAGTGTGCCTAACTGTTCGTATGTCTGGACTCTGATGGTTTGGCTATTGTGCAAGGTCTTGTGTTGTTAAAAATACTTTATGGGATTCTTGTAGGAAAATAAGAAAAGAACCTGTATGTGGTCTGTAGCAGCAGAAGAGGGCACTGTTGCCTCTGACATCACACTGTAGTTAATCTCCATATCCACTAACTCTTGGATTTCAAATTGACATTGCACAATATCCCTCAGTTTCCTGTGGTCACATCATAGTGCTGTATCGTTCATTATTTTTCTACAACTTGTTCTGTCATGTTTTATTCCTCACTTAATCATCCCTGACAGACGTGCCTTTCACTGAGTTTGACTGTGTTAAAGGAGTGATTTAGCTGTCGGTGCATCTAGATGTCCTGTCATCACATTTCAGTCGGGTACGACTCTGTGGGCATGCAATTTGAATGTGATTTTCAAAGAGGAAATACACAAGTGCGTCCAAACTGAGGCTCACGTCTAAAGCTGAAGCATTAACGGAAATCTGTTTGCCCTCAGGCTGTCCTCAAGAGCTGACACTAGATCAACAACCGTATGATGTGTGGTATGTAAATGGGAAATGGACTTCCTGTGAAATGCTTGACATGCCTTAGAATGTCTTAGGGGGGTCGATTGTGTTACTGGAAAATATGCAGACCTCTGTGCATTTCTGTTAATATTGGTTGGGATCTACAGTATTCCTGTGTGTTATCTAGAAATGGAATAATAAAATAATTGATGTGAGAGAGTAGGTAACAACATGGACAAGCTTTAGGAGTGAATTCAAAATTCCAAGTGTCCTTAACCCATACAAACGTAAATCATTCTGACATGTGCTTTTTGTTTTTTTGGCACACAGTCTAAAATGGAAACAAGTCGAGTTCTTGTAAAGAGTTCGTTCAAGGGTCATATTACTGTAATGTTGAAGATGTTTTCCAGCTGTGGAAAAAAAAAGAGAGAGAGAAAACTGAGGATGAGCTTTTAAAAAGATCTGTTAAACGCTGAAAATTCTGTGTAAGGACAGTAATGAGAAATTTCTTTTCTTCATCAGTTTATTAGAAATAGTCCTCAGTCCTTTTTTTTGAAAATTCAGCTTGGGTCAATTGCAGACATCAAAATTTCACACCGTCTGAAATCTGTAGCTACAGTCAGTGAATGAGAGACGTGAGGAAGTCACAGAGGACCGAGTGTGTTATTGTGCTAAACAATCAGGTCTAAAAGATCCAGTCTTTTATGTTAGGGTGGTGTGTGGTGCTTCTTTGGAATGCAGTTTACACAGAGAATTGAATTGAAGCATGATTTAGGAGGCAACACTGCCCTCTCCTGCTGTGACTCACCAGAGTCCTGGTTCATCGGTTGGTTTTCCTTTTCCTTTCCCAGAATATATCATGGTTCATGTTTAAGATTTTTGGTTCCATTGTTCTTCTGAGACATTGATAGATTATTAAAGATTAAAATGTCTATTCTTCTAAAGAATAAGTCCGACATTGACTTAAAAGGTGTTTGTTAACATTTTATGTCGTGTGAACATCTTGACTGACCAACAGGTTGAAGCTATTCCTCAGTATTCCTGTGACATGCCTTAGAATGTCTTAGGGGGGTTGATTGTGTTACTGGAAATTATGCTGACCTCTGTGCATTTCTGTTAATATCGGTTGGGATCTACAGTATTCCTGTGTTATCTGGAAATGGAATAATAAAATAATTGATGTGAGAGAGTAGGTAAAAACATGGACAAGCTGTAGGAGTGAATTCAAAGTTCCAAGTGTCCTTAACCCATACAAACGTAAATCATTCTGACATGTGACATGATCTGACATGATCGCCGTTGTTCTGGTCATGTCACAAGGCCAAACACACTCACAGCATTCCAGCAGATTGTTTTGCAGAATGTCTGCACAGTAACATTCATTTTTTCATTGTCCATACCTGATTATTCCGGGAATATCCAGATAAATATTTCAACCACGTATGCCATTGAGCAAGCAGTTGACTGGTGTGTTCAGTCTCTTTACATAAAGAGTGGAGTGGGGGGTTGTGTGTAGGCATAATGTACAGGGTGTGGTGAATGGGGTGAGTATATCCTGAGAGAGAGAGAGAGAGAGAGAGAGAGAGAGAGATTTCAACTCTCAGTGTATCAGGTTGAAAAAACATATGATGTCATGACCATTCAATGTTAAAAGGAAACGTGTGGACATTTTTTTCCAGGAATTCAGCAACTCATGAGGGCATCTCTCAATCATTTCTATACAGTTAAAAGACAAGCAAATGATGAAAAGTATTTCTTGACAGCGTGTGGGATGACACATATTAAAGACCTCAGACAGACAAAGTTGAAAAGACATTTTCAACATGTAATAGGATTTAATTTGTTTTGAATTTTTAAAACACGAGGCTACAATCACATTTCATTTTGTACAAGTGTTAAAGGTGTTTGTTTGTTTGTTTTTTTCTACAAAAATGGTTGTGATTTTTAGCAAAAAATTAGTAAATGGAAAAAAACGTGGTGGAAATTTCTTCCCACAATCTTTAGGAAATGTAAACGGTTCAGCTTCCTCCAGTCTGGGGCTTGTTTAGTTTTACTAACATTGCTAACTGAATCTATAAACTGAATGGATGAGCAGTGGAAAGGAAAGTTCCAAGTATGAAAGCAGACCTTAGATATAATGGGTTGGTAACAGATTTTAAATAAATGTTATATTTGCTTAATGCACAAAGATCACTTCAAAGTTTTTGCTTTATTTGCCTTATTGTGATGTCGGACACAAATGTCACCTCAAATTAACAACTAAGAACTAAATCCAAATTATTTATATGTCACATATCAGAATTATATGTATTCAGGAATTATATGTAATTATGTATATTCATTCAAATATTTGCTTCATATTGGACAGCATTATTTTACATATCTGTCCTAATTTTTGTGTTTTTGAGAACAGAATCCTTCTGTATCACAAAGTTACATATAATGCAGTCTTTATTATCACTTTGCTTGAGTGTTCATGGAGAAAACGAGCCCAGATGATGGCATTCAAGAGATGGCATATAAGAGAGACATATTGATCAGAAATGTGGTGACACTAGTTGAGAGCGATGCACTGCACAGATCTCGTTTCTACATGTTTAATCCAACCTGTTTTTTTTTTTAATATTCATTCAGTTGAATGTTGAGGTTGATGTTGCATTGTGGTATTGTATTGGACTGGCTTGAGGAATAACAGATTGGGTAAACCTTCTAGAAGTATAATATTTGTTTTAGTTTCCCCTTGCTGTAAGTTATATGAACTTATTTCTTCATTTTCAAAAATGAAACTAAAAGAAATCCATTGTCTAGACTACTAGTAATGAAACAAAGCTTATCTTCACGTTTTGAAGTTTCAACGCCTTGAAACGTTTCGCAGGTCTAAACTGAAACAATTGAACACGAGATTGAACGAGATTATTTGACTATTAATGCAGAGCCAAAAGAAAAAAAGCATATGGTATAATAAGATAACAATCAGTTTGTATTGTGAATGCAGACATCCTGTTATGCTACTAAATGACAAGAATATTTTGAAAAATTTAACTTGAGATTGAACTGAGATTGCAATTCTAGGTCAGGGGCACACACACCAACAAGGTTGCACCACATCTCTTTTGACTCATACAACATTTTAAGTTTCTGTACTGCAGGGTGTGGTGAAAATTTCCTATTCAGATGGTAGTACGGTTTGCACAAAGTCTATAAAAAGAACACGTACAGCTACTATCACACAGATTTGCCAGAAAAAAAAAAAGGTTTTCCATTGCTAAGTAAGCATTGGCTTCTCCACCAAAGATAAAATACTTCAGGTGATGTTTAATGGACCGAACCAGCAAAAGCAGGACCTTGAACAATTCTTGAAAAATCAATCAAAAGTCTTCAGCTTCAACCAGAAATTCCACCAAGCTTTTCTAGTTCTCATTAAATTTACTTGAATTGGATGAATGTGAATGTGGGTCATATGTCACCTGTGGGTCAACTAGCATATGCAAATAAAAAATATTACTTCAGCAAAAAATGCATCTCATCTTTATTTCACAAGCTACAGCATGGCCTTTAAACCATTTTTACAGAAATCTGTAGAAGTTAGTTCTTTAATCAGAAACATATTTTTCTTAAATATGTTAGAAAAAAAAATCTTACACTGTTTAGTCTCACGGGCTGTAGGTAATTTCCAAAAAAGAAAAAAACACACATTCAAAACCTCAAAGACATCAAAAAAAAAAAAAAAAACCACGTAGACACTTTCCTTTCACCTTAGCGCCGCCTTTTTTTTCCTTTCACATAGCAACGGTTTATGCAATACAAGCTTAAACACCAAGCAGGTTCACACTTCTGCTGTGTACCTGGAAAAGTGAAAAGAAAAAAATTCATTCAACTATTTCAAACTTTAGTTTGCGTCATTTGTTGCAAAATACTTTTGATTTGTCATATGAAATGAAAGAAAAAGATTTTCGTGTTTCACACGACATTTTACTGTACTGTTTACTGTACTGTTTACTGTACTGTTGAGTTTACTGAATGTATTAAAGGTTATAAACAGCATAAATAGAGCAGAAACCAACTCAAGTAAAAACAAACAAAAAACAAGACAAAATCAAACAAAAAAAGAGAAGCTGGGATCAAAATAACACCAGAAAACAAAACCTACACAAGACAAAATAAAACCAATAAAAAAAAAACTAGCAAGAAAATACAAAACAAAAAAGAAGAAAAACAATTTAAACAAAATGACAAAAAAATAAAAACAAAACATTTATTTGTTAGGCTTTTTTATATTGTCTCACATTCTAATTTTTGAATTACACTTGTTATATTTTTATATTACTCACACATGTATACAGTACATTTGGTTGATTTATTCTTGCTTTTATCACCCAGTGCATCAAATTGTAAGAAATCTAACCCTGTTCTTTTTCCTGAGTGAGTCTCTGTGTACAACTTTTGGAAATAGTCCTCACAGTGGCCTGATGTGAAATCGAGGCAATCTGTAAAAAGATTTTAAACATGTTGTGCAGAAATTCTGATAGTATTTCCGTAGTATTTAAATAGACCGCACTAAACTTTCACTTAATTGTGAAAGAATTTGGTGTTACTTTCTTCAGAAGTGCTAAGTCTTTTGTTGTTATCAGCGTTTTCATTCTGTTCTTTTTGTCATTCTGGTTTTCTCTAGTTTACTTTTTTGCCTGTTTTTTTTTTCTGTGACTCTGTCTTTGTCTAGCATTTAGGACTTGTCCGTGTTTGCTCAAAGACTGCTCAAGTGGAACCACGCACCTAATCAAAACTAACCCCTGGAAGTCCCAACCTCCCTCGATGCCTACAAGGACCTGCTCTTAAAGAGCTTCGTGCTCTGAATTTCGATAGATTGCGAGACCCCAAGCATGAACAAAAACAATGGCTGAGGTAACTACTGTCCTGCCTCACAGACTGAGCGAGCTGCTGGGAAGAGCTCATTCCGCCACAGGAATTTCTTGCCTCTTAGTTTGTTTGTTTGTTTCCCGTTGGTTTCGAATTACCACCATCGGTCTGTCTCTCAAGTTTGTTAAGATGCTTTTACTGTCATTTCGACTATATAGATCTCATTATAGACCAGATAGACCGTCTTTTCGGCACGGCACGTGAGCGAAAATTAATAACGTTCCTCCAGGATGAGGATGAGGGTGCTACATAAAATAATGCAGATCTAAAGATATATGTCACATATCAGAATTATATGTATTCAGGAATTATATGTAATTATGTATATTCATTCAAATATTTGCTTCATATTGGACAGCATTATTTTACATATCTGTCCTAATTTTTGTGTTTTTGAGAACAGAATCCTTCTGTATCACAAAGTTACATATAATGCAGTCTTTATTATCACTTTGCTTGAGTGTTCATGGAGAAAACGAGCCCAGATGATGGCATTCAAGAGATGGCATATAAGAGAGACATATTGATCAGAAATGTGGTGACACTAGTTGAGAGCGATGCACTGCACAGATCTCGTTTCTACATGTTTAATCCAACCTGTTTTTTTTTTTAATATTCATTCAGTTGAATGTTGAGGTTGATGTTGCATTGTGGTATTGTATTGGACTGGCTTGAGGAATAACAGATTGGGTAAACCTTCTAGAAGTATAATATTTGTTTTAGTTTCCCCTTGCTGTAAGTTATATGAACTTATTTCTTCATTTTCAAAAATGAAACTAAAAGAAATCCATTGTCTAGACTACTAGTAATGAAACAAAGCTTATCTTCACGTTTTGAAGTTTCAACGCCTTGAAACGTTTCGCAGGTCTAAACTGAAACAATTGAACACGAGATTGAACGAGATTATTTGACTATTAATGCAGAGCCAAAAGAAAAAAAGCATATGGTATAATAAGATAACAATCAGTTTGTATTGTGAATGCAGACATCCTGTTATGCTACTAAATGACAAGAATATTTTGAAAAATTTAACTTGAGATTGAACTGAGATTGCAATTCTAGGTCAGGGGCACACACACCAACAAGGTTGCACCACATCTCTTTTGACTCATACAACATTTTAAGTTTCTGTACTGCAGGGTGTGGTGAAAATTTCCTATTCAGATGGTAGTACGGTTTGCACAAAGTCTATAAAAAGAACACGTACAGCTACTATCACACAGATTTGCCAGAAAAAAAAAAAGGTTTTCCATTGCTAAGTAAGCATTGGCTTCTCCACCAAAGATAAAATACTTCAGGTGATGTTTAATGGACCGAACCAGCAAAAGCAGGACCTTGAACAATTCTTGAAAAATCAATCAAAAGTCTTCAGCTTCAACCAGAAATTCCACCAAGCTTTTCTAGTTCTCATTAAATTTACTTGAATTGGATGAATGTGAATGTGGGTCATATGTCACCTGTGGGTCAACTAGCATATGCAAATAAAAAATATTACTTCAGCAAAAAATGCATCTCATCTTTATTTCACAAGCTACAGCATGGCCTTTAAACCATTTTTACAGAAATCTGTAGAAGTTAGTTCTTTAATCAGAAACATATTTTTCTTAAATATGTTAGAAAAAAAAATCTTACACTGTTTAGTCTCACGGGCTGTAGGTAATTTCCAAAAAAGAAAAAAACACACATTCAAAACCTCAAAGACATCAAAAAAAAAAAAAAAAACCACGTAGACACTTTCCTTTCACCTTAGCGCCGCCTTTTTTTTCCTTTCACATAGCAACGGTTTATGCAATACAAGCTTAAACACCAAGCAGGTTCACACTTCTGCTGTGTACCTGGAAAAGTGAAAAGAAAAAAATTCATTCAACTATTTCAAACTTTAGTTTGCGTCATTTGTTGCAAAATACTTTTGATTTGTCATATGAAATGAAAGAAAAAGATTTTCGTGTTTCACACGACATTTTACTGTACTGTTTACTGTACTGTTTACTGTACTGTTGAGTTTACTGAATGTATTAAAGGTTATAAACAGCATAAATAGAGCAGAAACCAACTCAAGTAAAAACAAACAAAAAACAAGACAAAATCAAACAAAAAAAGAGAAGCTGGGATCAAAATAACACCAGAAAACAAAACCTACACAAGACAAAATAAAACCAATAAAAAAAAAACTAGCAAGAAAATACAAAACAAAAAAGAAGAAAAACAATTTAAACAAAATGACAAAAAAATAAAAACAAAACATTTATTTGTTAGGCTTTTTTATATTGTCTCACATTCTAATTTTTGAATTACACTTGTTATATTTTTATATTACTCACACATGTATACAGTACATTTGGTTGATTTATTCTTGCTTTTATCACCCAGTGCATCAAATTGTAAGAAATCTAACCCTGTTCTTTTTCCTGAGTGAGTCTCTGTGTACAACTTTTGGAAATAGTCCTCACAGTGGCCTGATGTGAAATCGAGGCAATCTGTAAAAAGATTTTAAACATGTTGTGCAGAAATTCTGATAGTATTTCCGTAGTATTTAAATAGACCGCACTAAACTTTCACTTAATTGTGAAAGAATTTGGTGTTACTTTCTTCAGAAGTGCTAAGTCTTTTGTTGTTATCAGCGTTTTCATTCTGTTCTTTTTGTCATTCTGGTTTTCTCTAGTTTACTTTTTTGCCTGTTTTTTTTTTCTGTGACTCTGTCTTTGTCTAGCATTTAGGACTTGTCCGTGTTTGCTCAAAGACTGCTCAAGTGGAACCACGCACCTAATCAAAACTAACCCCTGGAAGTCCCAACCTCCCTCGATGCCTACAAGGACCTGCTCTTAAAGAGCTTCGTGCTCTGAATTTCGATAGATTGCGAGACCCCAAGCATGAACAAAAACAATGGCTGAGGTAACTACTGTCCTGCCTCACAGACTGAGCGAGCTGCTGGGAAGAGCTCATTCCGCCACAGGAATTTCTTGCCTCTTAGTTTGTTTGTTTGTTTCCCGTTGGTTTCGAATTACCACCATCGGTCTGTCTCTCAAGTTTGTTAAGATGCTTTTACTGTCATTTCGACTATATAGATCTCATTATAGACCAGATAGACCGTCTTTTCGGCACGGCACGTGAGCGAAAATTAATAACGTTCCTCCAGGATGAGGATGAGGGTGCTACATAAAATAATGCAGATCTAAAGATAGCATGAATAGCAGCATTGTTTGTGCAAACACAAAAATATGTAGATGTAATGGATTGAAGTGTGAATGGAGATGAACTGATTACCTTTTGGCCCGATCCAAACAAAGTGTATATGATGAAGGCATGCTTGGCAAAACAAATGAAAAACAACTAGATTTCTTGGCACTCAAAGAAAGTTCTCAAAATAAAGCTCGTTTGAATGATGATGATGATGATGATAATGATGATGATGAAGTTTTTCCTCTTGTACTATGTAGCTTATGTATATTATAGTAGTTTTACTCCTTTGTCTACCTATTTTTCTCAAGCATGTTTTTGAACTCATTTTCTAGAGAACGTTTGTAACAGCCCCTCATTAGGCCACATCCCACTGAGAATAACTCAAAGTTCTGCTAACCCTCACCCCACATTCTTCATGACACTTTAACTCACACAGCCTGTACCTGACAGTGGAAAATGGAAGGAAAAGCGACTGTTCCTACTGGTGTAGCCCATGCACCTACATACCTGGCTTGGTCCATCTTTAACACACTATGCTGCTGTCTTCCTCTTGGAATCATTGCAATTGTGTTCTCCTGCCGGGTAAGTCGAATATCATCAGTGTTTATTGTCATTGTAAGAAAGAAAGACAGAAAGAAAAAGAGTGAATGAATAAACAGGGAACTAAACATAATAACTTTTTCGTTATAGACTGACACAGCTAACACTATTGGTGATTCTACAAGAGCTAATGCACACTCCGGCATGGCCAAAAAGCTGAATATCGCTGCACTGGTCATTGGAATTATTTTTCTCGTCATCTACATCATTTTTTATGTGACTGTGCATCAAAAACATGCATAAATACATGTTCAAAGGCAATGACGCCAATTCATGCAATGTTATGTCTACAGAAAAATCTGTGGAACCGAAAACATTACCCAGTCGGCTTACATCTTACTGGTCCTTTTTTGGGGGGTTTTTTTCCCCCCTCCTTCTACTTTTTCTTTTCCCCTTAATGAAAACTGATTGTATCTTTTAAAGCTTCTAATCATTTCCTGACTAAAGACTCGTCATTGTATTGCCGACACGTTTTTTATATGAATCTTTTGTCATATCATTTACTACAAATGTATCCTCATTTATATA
>JAOTRN010026134.1:0-20745 GCA_028566695.1 Bagroides melapterus | reverse complement strand
GTAAAATTTCCTCAGACCGATGTCAGAGACTGGTAGATGGCTACAAGAAGCGTCTCACTGCAGTTATTTCAGCCAAAGGAGGGAACACTAACTGTTAGGGGCTAGGGTGTCCTATTTTTTTCCTCAGTTAGAATAGGCATTTTTGTAGAATTACATTTACAGAAGATCCTGAAAAGACTTTTCTTCAGTTATAATTGTTTAGTTATATTATTTTAATCTCTCTGCATTGTTAAAATTGAGATTAAATAGCCATATATTAGAAAATTTTACAAAATACACATGCTTTCAAAGGGTGTCCTAATTTTTTCACATGACTGTACACCAGGTTACGTATGTAACCCGGGTCCCTGAGAAGGGAACAAGATGCTGCATCAAGTTGACGCTATGGGAACTGCTTCTTTGAGGAAGTTTTGTCTGAAGCCCTGTGTGCACACATGCCAATTTAAAGGCTCAGAAAGAACAGGTGGCGAGCGTGAATGGACGCCCGGGGCATGGCCAGCGACGCAGCGTCTCGTTCCCTTCTCAGGGAACCGGGTTACATACGTAACCTGGTGTAGTTCCCTTTCAAGGGAACTTTGACGCTGCGTCGAGTTGATGCTATGGGAACATCAATACCCACGCCACCACGCACTGGCTGATGACTGTACCAAAGGCCGTGAGAGAGCATGGATAGACCCGGCACAGAACATCAAAGGCCCTGCAGGAGCTGGTACCCTGGCGTGGGGTCCAGATCCAGGCTGTAAAACCCGATAAATGTGTGCGGAGAGGACCAGCCTGCGCAGCACAAATATCCTCAAGGGGGACACACCCCTGGCTAGGGCACTGGATGAGGAGATACCCCTAGTAGAGTGGGCACTGGTGCCTAGAGGCGAAGCAACACCATGTGCCTCATAGGCCTGAGTAATGGCGTCCACCACCCAGTGCGCCATGCACTTTTTGGAGACCTGGTTACCCCTGTTCCGGCCCCCAAAACAGACAAACAGTGAGGATGAATTACGCCACGAGCTTGAGCGGTGGACATAAGTCCTCAAGGCCCTGACTGGGCAAAGCAAATGCAGCCTCTCCTGCTCCGCTGACTCGTGTGGCGGAGGACAGTAGGCCTGCAGGATGATGGGGCAACCCACCATCCTGGGCACCTTGGGGACATATCCTGCCCTGGGGTGCAGGATAGCCTTGGACATGCCAGGGGCAAATTCTAGGCAGGCGGGGGCAATTGACAGGGCCTGCAAATCTCCTACTCTTTTGAGGGAGGTCAGGATTAAGAGCAGAGCCATTTTCAGGTTCAGAAACTTCTCAGAGGCTGACTCCATGGGCTCAAAGGGGGCTTCCAACAGCCCCTCCAGCACCACAGAAAAATCCCAGGAAGGAAGGCGCGGCCTGCAGGAAGGCCTCAACCGCCTGACGCCGTGCAGAAAGCGAGAGACCAGCGGGTGCCTCCCCAAGGACAGGTTCGTGGTTCGCAGCAATGGCAGCCACATACACCTTCAGAGTTGATGGGGACAAGCCCAGAGAAAAGTGAGACTGCAGAAACTCCAGCACTGTACCGACCGGGCAGTGAACTGGATCCTGACAGTGCTTATTACACCAGAGGCGAAAGACTCCACTTCAGAGTATAAAGCTTCCTGGTGGAGGGAGCCCTAGCATTCAGCAGAATCTCTGATACCTCAGATGAGATACCAGTCTCTAGGAACTGGCGCCCCTCAGGGGCCAGGCCCAGAGCTTCCACATCTCAGGGAGAGGGGTGTAGGATTAAAATGATCTAAGAACTAAAATTATCAAAGTATTAAATTAATCTTCATCTTAATCTTAAACATCTTACACCTTCTTCTGCGTCATTAGAAGATTCAGCTGCTAGCAGGAGTTCCCTTTCGAGGGAACTCGATGCTACGTTGAGTTGACGCTATGGGAACGCTTCTTTGAGGAAGTTGTGTCTGAAGCTCTGTGTGCACACACGCCAATTTAATGAGGAGTTCCCTGTCAGGAGGGCTCTCCTAGCTTAGGCACAGGGGCAATCTACACCCCCGCCTGAGATGTGGGAGCTCTGGGTCTGGCCTCTGAGGGGAACCAGCTCCTAGAGACAACCCCCTCATATGAGGTGACGGGGACTCTGCTGAATGCTAGGGCTCCCTGAACTTGGAAGTTGTATGCTCTAAAGTGGAGGCTTTTCTGCCTCTGGTGCGATGAATGCTGGCAGGATCCAGTTCATTGCACAGTTGGTACAGTCCTGGAGTTTCTGTAGCCTCACCTTTCTTGGGGCCTGTTCCCATCTACTTAAAGGTATTCCTCGCTGTGATTGATGTGAACCATGAACGTGTACTCGGGGCCTCCTTGAGTAGGTACCCTCTGGTCTCTCACTCTCTGCATGGTGCCAGGAGGCTGAGGCCTTCCTGAAGACCACACTTTTCTTCCTGGGACCTCCACCTTGAGCCCATGGAGTCAGCCTCTGAGGAGTTTCTGACACTGAAGTGGCTCTGCCTTTTGCCTTGGTCAACCAGGAGATCTGCGGCTGGTCACCCCGCCTGCCTAGATTATGCCTCTAGCATGTTTGAGCCAACCAGTGAGTCAGCCTCTAAGGAGTCTCTGACCCTGGAAATGGCTCTGCAAGTAGCTGATATTCCAGCTTTTCTGCCTTCCACCCACAAGTCAGTGAAGCAAGCGAGTCTGCACTTGCTGTGCCTAGTTCTTAGATTTTATGCCCGTCGCTCAAGCGCATGAGGTGGAACTTATCTTTCCACGCTTGGTGTCAGGTGGCTAAGTGCTTCATGCACACCTCGTCTCCCCTCTTAGGACCTCCCAGTAGACCTGGGGGGGTTGCTGAGCCCCCTATGTTCCAATGGAGTCAGATTCTGACCCTGGCACTGGCAATGCTGTGAACTGGTCATTCAGCTTCTCTGCAGGCCCTCTGCCTTCCATCCCACAGGCTGGCAGTGCAGTGGAGCCTGCACCTTCAGCAGGAGTGGTTAGCTATCTCTTAAGCCTATCAGGCATGCCATGTGGCTTCGCCTCCAGGGATTATGGCTCACACTCACTATGTTAGGTGTATTGCCTTGTCCAGGCATAGATTTGTGCTGCGGCAGGCTGGACCACTGGGCCCCGGACCCCACTCCAAGGTCGGTTGTCCTGCAGGGCTATTGATGTTCTGTTCCCAGTCAGTTCATGCTCTCTAACAGCCTCTGCCACAGTCATCGAACGGTGCGTGGTCGCGTGGGTATTGACATTCCCATAGCTTCAACTCAACGCAGTGTTGAGTTCCCTCGAAAAGGGAACTACACCAGCTAACGTATGTAACCTGGTTCCCTGAGAAGGGAACGAGACACTGCATCGTTTGCCACACCCTGGGAGTCCATTTGCGCTTCCGTCAGACAAATAGGAGCTGGAGTAATGTGACGTAGATGCCCTTATATAGACTTGCTGGGGCGTAATTACTTTGCCACCTGTCCTTTCCGAGCCATTAAATTGCCATGTGTGCACACACAGCTTCAGACACAACCTCCTCAAAGAAGCATTCCCATAGCATCAACTTGACGCAGCATCTCGTTCCCTTCTCAGGGAGCCGGGTTACATACATAACCTGGTGTAGTTTTTCTACATAACTGGTGGTTGGGAGCTTTTTGTACTGCTGAATAACTTTTTCCTTGAATGTAGTCATCCACTTCTCCAGTAGGGTCGGTAACCATTTTGTGGCAACATTCAAATATCAATTTAAAATTTTTGACTGTGTCCTCATCAGGATTGGTTCATGAAGGCAATTGCATCTTTGCAATTAATCCTCACTTTGTGGTCTCTGTGGTAAACTGTGATTCCCGTCCTACAGTGGGTCCACTAGACATCTCCTCAACAGGCCATTCTTGTCATGATGAACAACATTTTATAAGCTTCAACACTGCTCACAGAATGCTGTATATATTTAAATAAAAGCTCATCTTTTTAAAAATAAAAATGTTAATGCAACAAAACTGCTGTGAAAGATGGCACAATGAACAAAAAAACTGGATTGTGCAGTGAATCCTCCGCTTGGATTTTCTTTCCTCCGTGAATTATTCTTTTGTATTATATTGCTCCGAGCTATGCACACTTTTCGGAGCTGCTTGTGTTTTTCCCCTTCTGGATATTTTTGTTTTTCCATGGATTTAGCATGAGCTCGGAACTGTGGTTTGTTCTTCGTGTTTTTCTCCTCTGGTTTTGCACAATCTTGGAACTCTGTGTTTCTGTTCTCTGGACTATTTTTTTTCCTCCTGGATTTTGCACGAACTGGACCCAGCATGCAGATCAGCTCTTCAGACCTTCCTTGGGAACCTCTCCCAGACCTTTGCAGCCCATGACAAAAACCCATGATATTTGGATATTTCCAAGGCTACCAATGAGCTCATACGCTGTTTTGACTCCTCAGCCACCTCAGTTCTGGTCGAGCCTCTGACCACAGCCACCTGTCACCACCCCTCATGAACCACCCCTTTCGCACCCCAAACTATTTGTAGGCAAGCCAGGACTGTGTCGGGCCTTTCTGATGCAATGTGCTGAGAATTTTGATCTTAAACCCTCTTCCTTCCCATCGGAGTGTCATCAGGCAAAGCCAAGCTGTGGGCCACTGCTGAATGGGAGAGTTGGTCTTTTCAGCTGAGTTACACAGAATCTTTGACTCTTCATCCCCTTAGCAAGATGCAGTACAGGCTCTGTTCGACATGGTTCAGGGAAAACGACCCGTAGCTGAATACACTGTGGACTTCCACACAGCGACAGTGGACAGTGGATGGAACCCCACCGCATGTTTTCTTTCGTGGACTTTCAGTGGAGGTCAAGGAGTAACTTTCTGCTTGTGAGTTACCCCTTGGCCTAGAAGGCCTAAAATCGCTGGCCTCTCGCATTGACAGGCAGATTCATGAGCGGTGGTCCCAAAGGATCCCTTGTCTCCCATTGTGCTCCAGTTACCAACCAACATCTTCCCCACTCCCATCCCTCTCATCCACTTCATCCCAGCAGTCCACTCCTCCGGTTCAGGCCATGGAAATTGGGCACCATCACATTACACCAGATGAGAGGGAACAATGCATGTCCAGCGGCATTTGCCTGTATTGCGGGGAGGCAGGACATATGATATGGCCAAACTCCCTGTAGTCCTGCGTATACTGTCCAACACCTTCTGAGGTCCAGGCGCCATGGTAGAGGGCTACAGTATCTAGTTGACTGGGAGGGCTTATGGACCTGATGAGCTATCCTGGGTTCCTGCCCGCCATATCCTTG
Organism: Bagroides melapterus; assembly: GCA_028566695.1. NCBI lineage: Eukaryota > Metazoa > Chordata > Actinopteri > Siluriformes > Bagridae > Bagroides > Bagroides melapterus. The sequence goes on along the minus strand of JAOTRN010026134.1, from coordinate 15,504 downwards.
ATCCCAGACTCATCACTGATTTCCACAGGGAACTATTTTGTTTATTCCTTTTTGGCCAGTTTTGTCTGTGCTTTTTTGTTGTGTTTTTCTATTTATAATGCCTACTTATATAATTGCCGGTGTATGTTTTGTGCTGTGCTGTGCTATGGCTGTTTATGAATTCTGAATTATGCTATATGGTTCATTTATGTCTCAACTCCCGCTTTCCCTTTAGTTTTATTCTTCTAAGTTGTTCATTAAATTGCCTGTCAGGTCAACCGGCATGTTGCATTTGGATCCCTATCTGCTCCCTTGACATCAAGAGCAAAATATGCCAGTGATACTTATGTAGACAACAAAAACAGTAATATGTAGACATTTTTTGAGAAGGGGTCACTGAAGCAAGGGAACATAGCCATTGGTGGTGATGTACTGTATAATTTAAAAATTCTATTTTTAGCCCATCTCAAAGAAAACATGTAATTAAAAAAAAAATTAAACATATAATACATAAAATAATATACAAAATATATAAATAACCTGATCATTAATTTAAGTATTTCATTAATCATTAATTTAAGCACCATGTTTTTTAAGGTGATTTGTATTTTGATCCACCACAGACATCAGTGTTTATAGCTAAACAATAAACTTTTATCCAAGTATTTCTGTGATAATATTTGCAACACAGAAACAATTGAAAAGACTGTGAAGCTGTTCATACCCTACACAACTGCTCTCTTTGTTAATGTCGGCTCTATCAAAACTGACTTCCAATTAGTTAGGATCCACGATGAACCTGACAGGAACACAACTCCTTTCTTCTGGTCTGTAGCCATCCCAATACATGAAGTATTATAGACCCTGTCTTCTGTGATGAGACTTCAGCAGCTTGTGGACAGTAGAGGCTTCTCATGCTTCAATGATCCAAAGAGAAGGGTGTGAATGTTTTTAAAGAGGGCAGGTTACTAGGTGTCTGAGCTGGAAGACATGAAAGGTCTCATTATTTTGGCACAAGGTTAAGAGTAGGCGCAGCCTGGAGGAACATGGGGGAAAGCTTCTTTTGAAAGCCTTCACAAATCTGGGGAGCTGTAGATATGCTCTCCACCAGGTCCTCTTACACTGGCAAACAAATGCTTGGACAAATAGAACTAATATCTCCTCTTCCTTGGTGGTAAACAGGAGATGATGGTAACCAAGGCAAGAGTGAAAGTAAGACAGTCCTGTGAATGCATTAGGGAGGGGCATATTCCTCCGAAGAGGAGAGAAGAAACTAACACCAAGCAGGGTCCAGTAAATCCATGCACCTAAGGCCTATAGTTTCCAGCTTTGATTAGTTTTGCTGACTGGTTTGTACCCCTGTCAAGACATGCAGCACATGAAGGTGAAAAACATGAAGCACCAGGAGTTCTGCAGTCTGACTGATAGACAGATGTTCAGGTAGGGAAACAAAGTGAGCAGCTTTAGAGAAACGATCCACCACTGTCATGACACAGGGCTTTCTCTCTGAGACAGGGAGGCCAGTGATGAAATTAAGAGCTATGAGGGGATAGTGGGGAATAGGAAGTGTTTTAAGGAGGACTGTCAGGATGTAGGTTGGAGTACTTTTTCCTGGAACCTACATTGCATGCTGCAACAAACTGGTGGATGTCCTTCATGGTGGCCCACCAGAAGCATTGATGAATAAGAAATAGTGGGATTATAGTGTCATTATATGTCACCATTCCAGTACCTGTGTTCCCTATGCGATTCAGGGGGACATTGCTGGGATCAGGTTTATGTTCCAGGGCCTCTCTGACCTCTTCCTCAACATATAGGATGATTTAAGTCACTGGTAACATAGGACTGTTTAAATGGGTGAAGATTCTAGCATCAGGCTTGGTATTTTTGGAGGCAGGGTACTAAGAAATGGTAAATTTGAAACTCAAGATAAACAAGGACCAATGGACTTGATGAGTATTGAGCCTTTTAGCTGTCCTGAGATTCTCAAGCTTTTGGTTGTCTGTCCAGACCAGAAAAGTAAGTTGGGTGTCCTCCAAACAATGACTCCATTATTCCAAGGCCAATTTGATGGCAAAGAGTCCTCAAGCAGGTATGTAGCTTATTGTCACAGGGATGTAGCTTATTGTCCCAGGGAGAGAATGACTACCACTCCAATCTCAGATATGTTAACATTGACAACAAATTGTAGTGATGGGTCAGGAATGGTAAGGATGGGAGTGGAGGAGAACCTCTATTTGAGTTCTTGTCAAGATGTTTGTGCAGGTCAATCCAACAATAACTTGACTTTAGACAGCTCCACGTCCATCTTAGAAGTGCAAATCTTGAGTCCAAGGCAAGGAATGAGATTGATATTTTCTTGAAATTCACACTTTATAGCCTTACAGTTATTCACAAGAAGTCTTTGTAGGAACTGATTGACAAGATGCACATGTTCCTTGAGAGAATGAAAAGAAAATCAGAATACCATCAAAAAAGTAGGTAAAGTTGAAGATATTCAGGAAATCTCTTAAAATGTTATTGTTAAGGTCCTAGAAAACCGCAGGCATGTTGCCCTGACCTCTGTGATCATGAAGTCTTTTGAGCGCCTAGTGCTTTCCTTCCTTAATGTCATTGCAGCTCCTTTCCTGGATCCACTACAGTTCACCTACAGAGCCAACAGATCTGTAGACGATGCTGTGAACATGGCCCTCCACTTCATCCTCCAACATCTAGACACCCCAGGATCCTATGCCAGGATAGCTCTGCCTTCAACATGAATGTCCCTGCTCTGCTCAGAGACAAGCTCTCCCAGGTGAATGTGCAGCTGGATTACGGACTTCCTGACAGACAGACGGCAGTTTGTGAGGTTGGGAAAGCATGTCTCTGACTCACAGAACAAGCTGCAGCATGTCATCCACTCTGCTGAGAAGGTGATCGGCTGGAGTCTTTCATCTCTCCAGGAGCTGTAGGTCTCCAGGACACGGAGATGTGCAGCCAAGAGTGCAGCCGACCCCTCTCATCTCGGAAATTATCTTTTCCATCCCCTTCCATCTGGCAAAAGACTCAGATCCATCAGGACCAAAACCTCACGCCACAAGAATAGTTTCTTCTCCAGTGCAGTCAGCCTGCTGAATAGTCACTTACTTACACCAAGATGAGCCTCCCTTAAAGACTTTCATTCTCACTTTCTAAACTGCACTATTATTTATTTATGCAATTCACACTTCTCGTATCTGTATGTATGTCCAATCTTTATCTGTATGTATGTCCAATATATTATTGGACAGTCACTTTTACTGTCACTTGTATATGTTTGCACCTGACATCAAGACATGTTCCTAGTATTGTAAAATGCTCTTTGTTGATCCCTTTGCAGTACCTGGCAATAAACCTTTTTCTGATTCTGGTTCTGAACACTCTTTTCCACACATCCCTCTCTCTTATTTGGACTGGGTGATATGCATTCCTGAGGTCTAAATTGGTGTCACTGAGTCCACAATAGTCAATACAGGCTTGCAGTGTTGTTCTTTGCAACAAATAAAAATATAAAAATCCAGCTCCCACTGGGGAGGGGGAATGTTGATTATGCCAGTATGTATTTTTTCATGGCCTTAGTCTCAGGTTCTGACAAGAAGGATATCAACAGAGCAATCAGAGGGGCAATGCCATGGAAGAGAAACAGCTTGAACACCAATCAAAGATTAGAGCAGTCAGAGGTAACAGATTGTAAGAATGAATAGAATCACTCTAACATTAACAGCCTAGATGACACTATATTCACTGGTTCTCCCCCACGGGTGCAATGGTGCAGGCCTGGAGAGAGATCACAGTGAAAATTCAATAACAGGTTTCAGAACGATATCTCTAATATTTTGTTGGTGAACACAGAATATATAGTACAGAACACACAACCAGTAGGTGTTACTTGTGTAGCAAACATTGGCCAATCATGTTATCCTCTTTTTAGTGACAAACATCCCAAGGACAGCAACTGAATCCCAGGAATCAACTTAAAAGGAGAGACTTGTCTAATCAGCAAGGATGAGTATATAGAAACCAAAAGAGCTAAGCAGTCATAATAACAGGTGCATAACATTCCAGCGGTAAAATGATTCATTCATACATAACAAGGTTGCAAGTTTGTTAATCCCCTAATATCCTTGCAACATACAGTATGTTTATTGAATATTACACACATACAAAAGGAAATGATTTTGTATTCTAACACAGATGTTAGTGGAGCAGAATTAATGACAGTAGAATGGACACAGGAAGAAGACATGATGGCTTCTAATCAACAACAGTATTTGGGTGCATGGGTTTGGTTTGGTGACTTATCCAGTGACATCCCAGACAACTTGGGGAATGGAATCTTTCTATCACAAGGAATAAAAAGGTCTCAGTGTAATTCCCAGAGACACTTAACTGAACAGAATCAACGAGGTGGGTGACAGATTCAAGGCTGCTGCTATTGAGGACGTTGCAGAGGAACAGAAGGGATCTTGAGGTCAGCTGCTCTGGGTTCCATGGTCAATGAACACCTTGGTGAAGTGAGTTCTGTTGTCATGGTAGTCTGTTGTCATGTTGAGGTACAATCTGGGCCCCCTAGTTCTCTCAGTTAAACTAGAAGTACTTCCATTTGCATGGTTAATGCCAGGTTAATCTGTTGAAGATCTTGTTAGTCAGAGCCAAGGAGTGCACCTTGGTTCTCAACTTGAAGCCAGTGCAGCTCAGATGTGTCTATGATGGCTAGATTATTCTGTCAGTGGGATGTTGCAGAATAAACTAAAATGCAGTGTGAAGAGGCAAGTTGAAAGTTTAAGAGTTCTAATGAAGCATAAATTCATTCAAAGTCAAAACACAGTCACAAAAATAAAAAGTAGTAAAATATCCCAAGCCTTAGTCTAATGTACGTATGTACAAAATTAGCCAGTAAGGCCAACAGAGAGAGAATCTGAAAAGGTGCACAGTTACTGCTACTAAAATCTGTTAGAGAGATCAAAGTCACTTAAACAAAAAATACTGTAAACTCCAATGGGCTGAATGACAAACCAGATAGGAACCAATAAATCCACAGAGTCAAATTCAAAGGATGTGACGAGTATGTGAGTCCAGAGGCAAAGCAAGATCGAGGACCTTTTTATTTGCTGCTATTATTGCTGTAAGAACTTGGATTCATGCCAATAATTAGTATGCTACAACTGAAAAAAGTTAAAAGTATCATTGAAAATTAATGTAAAGCCCTAAGTGAATAAACATACACCCACTGAACAGTGTATAAGGAATACAGTAACAATACTGGGGAGGGCTTCCTTTTGGTTTCTAAACAGACTCAATTCTTTGTGGAAGACCACAAGATGGAAACAATTCTGGTCCATGTTGACATTAATAACATCATGAAATTCAGTTTTATGTTTCAAAGCTCCCATTCTTAGAAACCCCAAAGGTGTTCTGCTGGATTCAAATCCAGTAACAGGGATGACAATTGAAGAAGTCAGTTTGAGACAATTTTTGCTGTATTACATGAAGCATTATAATACTGAAAATAGCCATTAGAAGCCGGGTACATTGTGACCATGAATGATTGCACATGATCAGCAACTTATCTCTGATCGTGTACAGCTGCTTTGTGACAATTGCCATTGTAAAAAGCGTTATACAAATAAAATTGAATTGAATTGAATTGAATTGAATTGAATAAAATTAGGTTTGGTATTCAAGAGATGTGCCTCGTCCCAAAGTGTGCCAAGAAACATTCCCCACACCATTACACCACCTTGTTCAGCCTGGGCACATTATTTTGAAGATGTGGACTGAGACAAGATGGGAGGGTAAAATTAAGATTGTTGAGCCACTGGGGTATCATGCAGCAGGAATGAAAGAAGCACTTACTGACGTGAAGGATAAAAAAAAGACCCTGTCATAAAGGTTGAGTCACAGTCCTTGTTAGAGGAGGTGGGATCATATCGCTTCAGCATCTGTACAGTGGTATTGTATGGCATCTTGTGCACAATCCAACATGTAAGCAAGCTGATGCAGTCTCCCAGTATGCATGTAGATGCTGCAGTTAATCTACTAAAAAGACAAAGAGAGGTCTCAGCAACCATAGATCAACTTCAGCCAAGGACATTTGCGAAGAAATTAATGTAGAGGCTGTTCTACAACAAAAAAGACTGAGGTATCAACAAAAAAGGCTGAGCCCCTGAAATAGTGTTTAAGACCTCAGGAGGGAGGTCTGCATGGTTCCATCCAGGGGCCAAATCTGAAGTCTCCATAGTTCCAGTCGAGGGTGGTATAATCGCTCCGCCTGCCTGGGATAACAGATCCCTCCTGTGCGGGATGTGCCAGGGGGGCGCATACAGCATCTGTACCAGTCCGGGAAACCATGGTTTGGTCGACCATTACGGAGCGACCAGCAACACCCCACAACCTTCTTCCCTGATCTTGCTGATCACCTGTGGCAGCAAAGATAGAGGGGGAAAGGCATAAGAGAGGCAGCTCAGCCAGCTCCGGGCTAGAGCATCCCTCTCCTTTGAAAAGAACCTTTCACATTGGGAGTTCAGTTCTGAGGCAAAGAGATCTATCTCTGCTCTGCCAAACATCTTCCAAATCTGAGAGACCACATTGGGGTGGAGCGTCCATTCCCCAGCTGGCAGACCCCAGTGGGACAGCATGTCTCCGCCAGCGTTCAGCGCTCCAGGAACGTGTGAAGCCCTTAGAGACAAAACTCTTCCTTGAGACCACCGGAGGAAGTGATCCATTAACTGCAAAAGCCAGTGGACTTGGTGCCACCCTGGTGATTTATCAGGGCCTCCACTGTCATGCAGTCCGAGCGGACCAGAACATGGTGTCCAGTGATAAGTGGGAGAAATTCTACGAGGGCTAGTATCACTGCCTGTAGTTCCAGGTAGTTGTGCTCCTGTCGCTGCACCTCGGACCAGGCGCCGAAGGCAGATCTGCCATCGCATACTGTGCCCCATCCATAATTGGCGTCTGTGGTCATGCTCGAAAGGGAACTACATAAACGTAAGTTAACCAAGATATTTATACTTACAATGTAGTACTGTCAACTTAACATTGTTGAGTAAAACAAATAAAACTCCATAAAATTATACCTTTGTGGGTACCCTAGCAGTGCTCATGGGGAGGCAGAAGACAAATGAAAGCATGAAACACATTGAGGAGGAGAAGAAGATGGTAATTCTGTCAGGTATGAATATTTTATTTTAATTCTTTTCCATCCTGATAAATATAGCCAGGAAACAGTGATGTAGATCTCCAGAGAGTTTAATTAATTTACGTTATTAGTCTATTTTGTAGTCTGCATTTTAGTATTTGGTATTCTTTTTTTTATTTATTTATTTTAGGCACTTATGCTAACTCGTGTTTCTCAAGGAAAGCATGTGGCTGTGTAAGGAATACCTTAAAATACCCAAATTATTCTGCTATTAATTTACCTCAGACAGTATTTTTTGATGGCATAAAATACACATACGGCATGATCAATGTGCATGAAACAATTACTGGACTGCCTGATTTTCAGAAATTGTTCAGATTTGTGTTTTGAAAGATGGAATATCTTTTATAGCAAGAAAGTTATGTTCCTGGTACAATGAACACTATCAATCCTTTGAATTTGAATGGAACCACATCCAATGGATATTTTGTTTATAGAGCTGGGTGCATTGGCAGATCGTTATCCTCTCTCTGACTACAAAGTTGGAGCTGTTCATATGGTTACCTTGAAAAGGTACATACATACTGCTTTACCATTTTTTTTCTTTTTTAGAGTGAGGGATCAAACAAAGAAAATGACTGATCCAGCAAGTTAAGAATTGTTGTAAGAGATGGTGACTGAATGAAATTGACACTGCCCTCTGGAATACCCAAATCTGTTGAAGAACTTGAATGTGAGCTTAGGAAACAATGTGGTGTCGTAGGACATTGATATATCTTTATGCTGACTTTGATAATATCTTGATGCTAACTTTGATCATTTCTTAATTCTGACCACAATTGTGGATGCAAAGTGTACATAATATCTGTTCTCTTTCTTCAGCAGACACTGATATTCTCTGATCAATTTCATCTCAGAAACCTTCTTGCTTAGTTTCTTTAATACCATCAGATGTTTCTTAGCCCCTGTCTTCATCTGCAAAGCTGAGGAGTAAAACCTGGACAATTAACTTTCCAATCCCTACGAGTTACAGTAAAGCTGGAACTACAGAAAGCCATTGAAGAGTTCATGCCGGTTCTTCACTTAACGTAGGTGGAAAGCCTAAACTAAAATCAGAAATTCTGAAAGCCTTGGCTGCAGAAATAGTGAAGTACAAAAGTAAAGATAAATTCTTTAAAACATGAACATGGTGAAAATACAAATGCGGACAAGGTCAAAAAAGCCTAGGAAGGCTGAAGTCAATTTTTATCCTGATTATCCATCTGAAGAAGAACAACTAGCACTGCTGTATGAGGTTTATAAAAAATACAATTATCACATTATTAAACAAAAAATGGAAAGAACGTTTGTCAACAGAAGACATAAAGTAATTGAAGATGTGCCTTTCACTGTTGACTTCCAAAACAGATGGCCAGCTCTATTTTGTAAACATGGGTTAAATATGATGGTATAACTGTATTTATTTCTTTAATGGTTTTAAGTGGTGGATCAAAATAATAATTCATTTCCCTTATGTGAAATTGTGCTTTAGTTATTCATGTCCATGCAGAGTTGGCCTAAATGCTGTTTTGTGTTTAGATGTCATTGATTGACCCTATATATTTTAAAAATGAAAGCTATTTTTACAATAATCTTATGTCTCTTCCATCTGTAGATTGCTGCTGAGTTCACTCAAATCAACACCATTCCACTAATTCAAACATTTATCTCAAAACTTAATATAGTGTATCTTAATATAGTCAAGAAATATAAATACACAAAGTATATTTAACTCGGTGCAAGAACAAAAACAATCACACTGTCAGGAACCGGGGGGAAGGATCCAAATGCAAACACAGGTGGACCGAAAGGGAAATTTAATTATATCAGCAAAGTAAGAAAACAGGAACGCCTCACTAGGGACAGCAGGGCAAATGGCAAAGTAAACAAAACCAAAGAAGAAAGCAGGGAGAGAAAGTAGACAGACTTAAGCCCTTAAGCATACAACAGAAATAAACGGCAGGATGGAAAGCACAGAATCTCGGGGGGCATAAAGCAAGGGAGAACAGACTACCTGATAGAAACAAAGCAAAATAACAAAAACAGATAATACATAGACACTTCTACAAACAGTAGGCCAAAAGGCCAAAACGCAACAGAAAAGCCACAATAGAGGCTCAAGTCCCAGGAAGACAAATCAATAGTTCTGAAGAATACAAATAAACAAAAAAAATTAAGTTCGTAGCGCACTCTGCGAGGCAGCAATAGTCCAAAAACAAGCGGAGCAGCGGGAGCACAAACCCGCGAGGCAAACTCAAAAAAGCCCAAAAAGGGGGAAATGTTAAAGTTCCAAAAGCGTGCGTGGCAAAAAAACCCAGATAACTCACGTTCCGACGAGAAAAGGTAGTCCAACTGGTGGAGAAATAATCCACCATGAACCCCAAAAAATAATCCAAATGGCGGAGGTATAATCCAGCAGGGAATCACAGAAATCACACAAAGTCCAAAAATACACGAAACCTGAGAATAAAAGACAGAGGGAGAAGAAAGGTAGCAAAACCAAAAGCCAGGAAACAAGAACACGGAAGCGTGACATCACCCACACTGGAGAGACAATCTGGCAGCGAGGAAGAGAAAAGGAGGCATATAAATAGAGGGAGAAATTAGGGGGCGTCCCGGAAGCGGGGAGAACCGGCCGAAGCAGTGCAGAAAACAAGGTGGAGAAAGAGCTATCTGACAGTACCCCCTCCTCTAGGAACGTCACACGACGGACCCCCAGGTTGGTCTGGATGTTCCCTGTGGAAATCCACGATGAGGCCCAGATTGAGGATATGGCGGGCAGGAACCCAAGATCACTGTGCCGGACAGTGTAGGCCGGACTGGCGTCGATGAACCGGGCAGGTGGAGGGGGTTTGGAGACGGGAACCAAGGAGCAGGCCCGGACGGGTTTAATGCGAGACACGTGAAATGTGGGGTGAATGCAAAGCACTCTGGGGAGTTTGAGACGAATGGCCACTGGGTTGAGCACCTTAGACACGGGGAAGGGTCCAATGAAATGTGGGGCAAGCTTGGGTCAGGCCATTTTCAGGGGTAAATCTTTAGTGGAGAGCCAAATCTTCTGGCCGATAAAATAACTAGGAGCAGGACGCCATCTCCGATTGGCCCAGCGAGCATAACTCTGAGAGGATTTAATCAGGGCGTAGAGCGCCCACCTCCAGGTACGGCGACAACGCTTGACAAGAGCTAGGGCAGAAGGTACAGAGGCCTCCAGTTCCTGAGAGGCAAACAGGGGAGGTTGATAGCCATAGGCGGCTTTAAAGGGCGACAGATCAGTGGCGGCTGAAGGCAAGGAGTTATAGGCATACTCTATCCATATCAGCTTGGTAGCCCAAGAAGTAGGGTCATCAGCACACAGGATGCGAAGCCCATTCTCCAACTCCTGATTAATGCGTTCCATCTGGCCATTAGACTGGGGGTGGAAACCTGAGGACAGACTAACAGTGACTCCCAGCAATCGGCAAAACTCCTTCCAGAAGAGGGAGGTGAATTGGGGCCCCCAAAACGAGACAATATCATGCGGTAGGCCATGTAGACGGAAGGTTGGGCGGTCTCCTTGGCCGTAGGAATCTTAGGGAGGGGGATAAAATGGGCCATCTTTGAAAAGCGGTCCACCAAGGTGAGGATGTTGGTGCAACCAGCCGAGGGCGGAAGACCGGTGACAAAGTCTACCGAGATGTGAGACCAAGGCCACCTGGGAACAGGAAGCGGGCGGAGAAGACCCACATGGGGGCCTCTGGGGCTTTTATGTTGAGCACAAATAGGGCAGGCTGAAATAAATTCACCAACGTCTCTGTGAAGGGTTGGCCACCAGAAGCGACGCTGAAGGGTGAACAGGGTGTGAGAGACGCCAGGGTGGCAAAACCAAAAACCAGGAAACAAGAATACGGAAGCGTGATGTCACCCACACAGAAGAGACAATCTGGCAGCGAGGAAGAGAAAAGGAGGCGTATAAATAGAGGGAGAAATTAGGGGGCGTCCCAGAAGCGGGGAGACAGAAAAAAAAAAGAGAACTGGCCGAAGCAGCGCGGAAAACAAGGCGGAGAAAGAGCTATCTGACACACAAGAGTAGTCTGTTAATGAAAAGCATAAACTGAATTTCTCCTCCTCTCTCTTCATTTTCTGGGCAACTCATTGATGTGAAACATTAAGGAATGGACGATTGATACAGAATTCTCAGATTATCTGCTTTTTCTGGATGTACTGCTAAGTGATGTTAAATTTGCAACCAGCATTTTTGATTCAATTAAAATGAATGGACAGTGTTACTCTGGGAATGCAGAAATATACATGGCCAATACAGTATTGGAATTTACATCATCAAATCTGAAGATGCAGAAGTCTGTGACTCACCTTGAGCAGACTGTTGTTTTATTGTTTTTAGGAACTGTGAAGTTAAAATTGTGTTTGCAGTTGTTTGCAAAAAAGTAAGTGCGAGTTTTAATGTTTCCATTAACGATGCCTCTAAACATTTTAAATATGTCAGGATCTTGGACCTTTCTGGGACTTTGGGGGGGGGGGGCGTTCCGGTATTACTGACTCGTGTCATGTTTGTTTATGTTATGTTTTCTGTTCACGTGTTTGCCCCACCCTTGCCTTGCTCCGATCATGTGTTTTTTATTTAAGCTTGCCGCGCGGCTTTTGCCGTCGCAGAACCCTTGTCTTTGTTTTGTCTCTGTCCAGTGTCCTGTCTGTTAAGTTTCAGTTTCCTTTTTCAGCCCCATTTTCCCCCAGTGTTTTTCTGTCGAGTTTTTGTTAAATAAATCATGTTTGACGCTATCCCTGCATTTGGGTCTGTTCTGTTTTTTTTATTTTATTTTTCCAAGTTTTTTCCTGACAAAATATAAGAAAATTGAATGCTCCAGCATTTTGTGGCATACTCCCTGACTTTTCTAAGAAAAATAATTTATTATTTGAAGGCCGTTGCATATTGTAAGACATTGGGAAGAATGTTTGCTATTGACAGGAATGATGACAAATAAGATGTTTGTGGTTGTTTAAAAAAAAAAAAATAGAGGCCAGTTTTAATGTTACCTTAATTGATGGCTTAAAAGATCTGAAATATCTGAAAGGGAGTTCTGTAGAATTTTGGGGCACCCTGCTCAATTTAAACAGACATGAGTAAAATGTACATATAACTCATGTGTAATAGTGACAAATCTGAATTGTTTGGATTTACTCAAAGTTTTGTCAACTTTACCTGAAATTCTTTTGTTCATACAACTAAATTTTTAATTGTAGAAAATACTGAACCTACTTGCGTAGGTTGACCATGACCTTGCTTGAGCTGCTAATGTTTATACATAAAAGGGGCTCTCAGAAATTTACCATGGACTGCTCTCAGAATTTGTCTCACTCTTCCAATGACCATAGAGACAGTAGACCAGAGAGGTCATTTTCAAAGCTGAAACTGATTAAATCATCATCATGAACCACACAACTGCTGGCCAGATATGCTATGGTTATGTTATTTATGAGTTTGCCTCACTAAAAGCAAGGAAGGTTGTAGTTTTCTAAGAATTTATTTTAGAGAGTTTTGCCTGTGTTTGTTGTTTGCAATGTTTCTATTTAATATCTATTGTTAAATCATTTATTTTATTATTTCATCTTAAATTATTATATTGTTATTTATTTCATAATATTTATTTGCATTGTTTCAATTTCAAATCTGGTAATAAAAGTTGAAGTGTCTACATGGTGTGGTATAATTATGTTTTTATGATGACTTTAGCATCAGCACATCATATACACAGTGTTGCTTGAAAGTTTGTGAACCCTTTAGAAATGTCTACAACCTGAATTCTGGAAATGTTGGGACGTTTTTTAAATTTGAATAAAATGAAAACTAAACAAGTTTCAAATCAAATGAGCCAATATTTTATTCACAGTAGAACATAGATAGCATAACAAATGTTTAAACTGACAAATTTTACAATTTAATGCACAAAATGAGCTCAATTCTAATTTGATGCCTGCTACAGGTCTCAAAATATTTGGGACACGGGCAACAAAGGGCTAAAAAGCAAGACATTTTGAAAAGATTCAGCTGGGAGAACATCTAGCAACTAATTAAGTTAATTGACATCATGACTGTAATATGATTAGCTATAAAAAGGTTGTCTTAGAGAGGCAGAATCTCTTAGAAGTAAAGATGGGAAGAGGCTCCCCAATCTGTGAAAGAATGTGTAAAAAGATTGTGGAATACTTTAAAAACAACGTTTCTGAACGTCAAATTGCAAAAGCTTTGTCAATCTCATCATCTACAGTGCATAACATCATCAAAAGATTCAGAGAAACTGGAGAAATCTCTGTGCATAAGGGACAAGGCCGAAGACCTTTGTTGAATACCTATGATCTTCGGGCCCTCAGACGACACTGCCTCACTCATCGGCATGATTGTTTTATTGACATTACTAAATGAGCCCAGGAATACTTCCAGAAACTGCTCTCTGTAAACACAATCTGCACGCTGTGCTATCTACAGATGCCAACTAAAGCTCTATTATGCAAAAAAGAAGTCATTTGTGAACATGGTCCAGAAGTGTAGTCATGTCCTGTGGGCTAAGGCTCATTTAAAATGGACTGTTTCAAAGTGAAAGTGTCCTATGGTCCGACGAGTCCAAATTTGACATTCTTGTTGGACACCGTATCCTCCGGGCCAAAGAGGAAGGAGACCTTCCAGCGTGTTATCAGCGTTCAGTGCAAAAGCCAGCATCTTTGATGGTATGGGGTGCATCAATGCATATGGTATGGGCAGCTTGCATGTTCTGGAAGGCACTATGAATGCTGAAAGGTATATAAAGGTTTTAGAGCAACATATACTCCCCTCCAGACGACGTCTATTTCAGGGAAGGCCTTGTTTATTTCAACAGTACAATACAAAACCGGGTTGTATATTTCTGCATAAATATGACCCAAACTATCATCAGCTTTTTCAAATAGATCCTAAAATTAAACAAAGTGAACATAATCAAATGAGCCTTATACTTCATTATACTTAATAGTATTATACTTCATTTAATTATTGAGAATTAATGATACAGCATTGTATATCTATGTGTGTGAAAGTATGTGCACCTTTGTTTTCAGTAACTGTTGTGAGCCCTTGTGCAGCAATAACTGCATTTAATGATTCTGGTAACTGTTGATCAGTCTTGTACAATGGATTGGAAGTATTTTATCTCATTCCTCAGTACAGAAGCTTCAACACTGGGATTTTGGTGGGTTTTCAAAATGACTTGCTTGCTTCAGGTCCTTTCACATTTCTTTTGTATTAAGGTCAAGACTTTATTTTTGTTCCTTTATAATCATTCTTTGGTAGACAGACTTGGGTGCTTTTGGTTATCTTGTCTAGTGTATGACCCATTTTCTCTTGAGATTCAGTTCATGGACAGATATCCTGACATTGGCCACTACCCCCACCATGTTTTACAGACGCTGGAATTATGCTGGAATTTAGTATTGTTCTTTCTCTAAGTAAAACACTTCTCATTTTAAACCAAAAAGTTTTATTTTGGTCTCATTCCTCCACAAATTATTTCTCCACTAGTCCTCTGGCTTGTCCACATGAACTTTAGCAAACTTTGCCCTAGTAACTCTGCCTTGTACATCAAGGTAGTTCAGTGTTCACCTGATGGTAGACTCAAGAACATTAACATAAGCCAAAGAAAAAGAGGTCTTTACTTGATTAGAAGTTACTCTGGGTTCCTTTCTACATGTCTTGCTTTTGTAGTGATCTTTGTTGGTTGAACTCTGTGGAGTGTACCAATGGTCTTAAACTTCCTGCATTTGTATAGAATCTGTCTGACTATAGATTCCAAACTCTTTGGAGATGGTCTTTTCTAGCCTGGTGAGCAACAATAACTCGTTTTCTGAAGTCCTCAGAAATCTCACCTGTTTTTGCCATGATCCACTTCCACAAACACGTATCATGAACATCAGAACTTGCTATATCTCTGTTCTTTAAATAAAACAGGGGATTCACAGAGACCTGATTGTCATCCCATTGACTAAAGTCATATGGACTCTAAATTTAACCTTGAAATTAAATATTAATCCTAGAGACTCACATACTTTTGCCTCTCATAGATGTATAATATTGGAACATTTTCCAGAATAAAAACAAAGTACCACATATATATTTGTCTGGTTTGTTTAACTGTATTCACTGTATTTTCTTCTACAATTTGTGTGAAAATCTGATGGTGTTTTAGGTCATATTTATGCAGAAATATAGAAGTTTATAAAGGGTTTTATATACAGTACTGTGCAAAAGTCTTAGGCACCATATTATCTGTAGTACAGATTTTGTTATATAAGTTTAGGATGTC
>JAOTRN010025799.1:7775-18165 GCA_028566695.1 Bagroides melapterus | reverse complement strand
CAGGGCAAGTAGATGTGCTGTACAAAGAGATCGTTTATAGATGGGTGACTAATAAATAGCCACAAATCCATACTGATAAATCAAATAAATAAATAAATAAATGTAGTGATTGCATGATTGCATAATTATCATATCCTTTGTATTTAACCATATTCAATGTGTGTAAAGTGTTTCTTAATTTAATAAACAGCAGTGGGGCGAATAGAATCTGTTTTGTCTGTCTGTTTATATATATATATTTTGTGTTTTAAAAGCTATACTCATGAAAATCTGGTAGCCTTGCATGAAGCTTTGCAGATATACCATGACATGTGATGATCTGAATGGGACACTGAGGAATTAAACATAAATACCAAAGGGTGAAGAAAATCCTGATGCATATTAGCTTAGCTGATTCAATTCAATTCAATTCACTTCAATTCAAGTCAATTCAATTCAATAGTACAATTAATTCAATAGTGTTCGCATTACAGAACTCCGTGTGGTATGTGTCAGTGTTCCTGCTGCTTGTAATGCAAGGGGAATACACTTTGTTAAAAACTTGTATTACTGAATGTTTTAATATATTCATTTAAATTTTTATAAATAATAGAGTTAAAACAGTAAACCCGTGTTAATAGTAAGCCAGTTTGCTTCATTCTGTACTTTGAAAGCAAATAGCTGTGAGGAATAGCAATAACTACCCAGTTGGAGGCTAGTTAGCAGAAGCCATCTGTTGGGAGAAAATATGAGTCATGTTCGATATGTAGCTCTCTGTAGCCTGGAAGCCATTTCCGCTGCCTGCTTACATCTGCACCAGACCGAGAAAAGTGACTTCTTTTACTAATCTGTCACTGATTTCCTGTTTTATGCATGATAGCAGAACCAAACTTCAATACGTTGCTCGATTTATTTTAAAGTTTGTTACACCTATGGTCTTGTCTGCTTGCTGAGTAGCTTCCTTGGTTCCTGGGTTGAGTTTTCTATTTAGTTGATAGGTTTAAATGTTTATAACCATTGATCACAGAACCGTCTTAGCTGTAGCAGTCATGTTTGGAGAGAGCGTATCTGGAAACGTTGCTTATTAATAGGAAGTTAGAAAATGAGAATCCTTTATTGCTGGCCCAAACATACTTCCATCTGGGTTAAAATGGCTTTGTGATTCATACTAGAACTGAGGTTCCACACTAATACACTATATTGCTATTTCAGACCTCCTCAAACATCATATGGAGTAGGTACAGTGCTTCCAGGTCCAGCTCCAAGCCCAGGCAGAAGACCGAACAGATGTTAGATGAACATCATTGTCAGACACTCCAGCAGCAGCCTCCAGCATGATCTCAAGGGGTGCTTCCCCAACTTTTGTGGGAATTCCCTTCAGTAATTTCCCTTTGGAGCAGAACCGAGACAAAACTCTCAAGCACAACTTCGACCAAATCAAAATACTTCATGGTCAGCAGGTTTGGCCCAACAATATACTTTCCTTCCCCTGATTTACAGATACTGTCAGTGAGGGCGTGCCTCTTAGAGTAAAAACCAGGCCCAAGTTCGGGGATGGATAAATAAACACGATTTATTAACAAAATAACCAGGGTAACAAAGCAGCTTCTCTCTTTATTTGATTTTTATAGTCTTTTAAAGACGTATTATATAATACGGCGCTTTGACACAGCTACAATTAGCGTTTCATCCATCTTCTGCTTTTCTGTGGCGAAAG
The DNA here is from genome assembly GCA_028566695.1 of Bagroides melapterus. Taxonomy (NCBI): domain Eukaryota; kingdom Metazoa; phylum Chordata; class Actinopteri; order Siluriformes; family Bagridae; genus Bagroides; species Bagroides melapterus. The sequence continues at coordinate 16,469 of JAOTRN010025799.1, read as the reverse complement.
GTCACGCCATGACGTATCGCTCTTCTACTGATCACAAGTATTCACGTGACGCGAATTCGCAGGTCAGAGTTCACCAAACGCAGCGAAATGCGAAACAGTTAGGACGAGCTTGTGTTTCCTTTCTGACACGTTTGCCACACGTACGAATGGAAGTCAATGGAATGAAAAGTGCAGTGTGACCGTAGCATAAAGACACTTAAGGGACAGGTCTGAGGGCGGGAAGGAAATAAGGCCAGACACGTAAACATGAAACAAACAACACAACACGATACGTGTAAAACACACTGGCGAAACGCCCCCTAGTGTACTGTTAAAGCATAACCCTGACAGTCATGATAGGTTGTACTGAGGACGGACATTCGTGGCAGCATCACAAGTGCCAGCTGGCAAATCCAACAAGATAATCCTCAGAATTGGATTAAGTGAGTTATTGGCACTTTAAAAAGGTCTCACAGGCCCGTTTTAATTATTGTATGGTCGCAAATCTCACAAAGGTCTTGACATCATTATGACATATTTATATAAAATTCTAAGTTCCTAACAACACGTATTTGTGTTAGAAAAATGTCAAAAGATGAAATGCAAATATTGTACTGGACTATCTCTCATCTAAAACACACCCACACTCTTGTTGGTGTCTGTCATGTTAAATGTTAAATTCATGTCAAGTCTTTTATCAGAGAGACTTTCAGCACTGAGACTCTCACTTAGGAAATGATACACTTGAAAAGAAAACCCGAACCACACACACACACACACACACAACCAATTTAATTTTGACTTTACTCTAGAAATTATGTAATTTTCTCAGTCTCAGATGTTGATTAAATTTGGAAATTGATGGTTATTTAGTTCAGAGAAAGATTAAAAATTTCCTCTTTATTTGCATTAGACAGTGCAGTTTATACACACACACACACACACACACACACACACACAAGGGGTATATTAGTTTTCCTTTCTTATAGTAGTATGTGACTTCTTTGTTTGTATTCTGTTTTTTAACAGTTATAAAACATCTTATTATATGTTTTAAATGTTCCAGTATACATAAGTCCTGTCTAATTTTACTAACTTTACATTCTTGAAATGACTTTAAACCATGGTGATGTTGAATTCTTGATTCTGATTGGTCAGCAGGTTTTAGTAAGAGAATAACCATATTTCTGTAAGATGTAGGACACACAGGTGAAAAAGTGAATTTGTATCCATTATAACGCCCGAATTCCTGTCATTTATGTTTTTAAAACGGGTTTCATTTATCAGCAGGTACTTCCTCTTTGAATATTTGAATCTTCCTCTTCCTCTCCTTGAGAAATGTGGCTATAATAGTTAATAATTTAAATAAATTAATAAATGCAGCAATACCTCGAATAGCCAGCACAACTACTCCTAAACTAACTCGTATAAATTAATTTAGTCAATTATAGAATTATACGTGAATTATATGTGATCTTTTATTATTAGAATTATTATTTCTGAGATTTAAAATTTCATTTGTCTCTTTAAACAGATTAATATCCCATTTTGAAATTCATTTTTGTTGAAAACAGGATTTAGGTATAATATAATTTTCTATAGGTAGAAATATTCTGACAAATTGGTAAGTAGTGAGGGAGCGAAAATGGGAAAATGTCTAACGAAGTCAAATCAAATCAAGGATCTGAGTTTAGACTATGTATTAATACGATCAATTTATGAGATCATGATCATACAATCCATCATGGCAGGGTTTTATTGATTTTCCCTTGTAAAATGCACGTGTGCTACTTGTTTTCCATTTTCTTCACATCAGTGTACTATACAATAGCTGTGAAAATTAAAATGCAAATGTAGAATCCATATGAAATTTCATTTTCCGTGTCTATACTGGTCCACTTCGATTATAGTGAAAAAGTAATAGCAATCTTTCCTTTTTTGATTGTTCTTTCTTATCCTCAAGCTATAACTCGGCCGAAGCAAAAATGACTAGTTATGATGGCTTGAAAGAGCCAACATCCTGTTTTCCTATTTCTTCTTAGACAAAAATTTATCAAAGGTAACTCCTCCTAGGGCTTTCGAGCCACATGCACCAAATTCGGACGTCGTAGACCCTGGAAGTTTGTTGCTATTACTTTTCTAAGCGATCCGCATACCAGTGGTCCCAGTATGGAAGCTCAAATTGGCCTTTTTTCCCCATAGACTCCCATTATAAATTTTCAAGGTTTATAACTTGGGCATCTTTTAAGCTACTTACACCAAACTTGGAAAGACCCTTAAGCACCTTAGTCCCGATGTGGTTATAAGTTTTGGCACCCCTCCGGATATGACATCACTTCCTGCCCCACCCCCAAAATACGTTGAATCACAGAATTAAGAGTACATGGACATGTGACATATCAAAACGCTCAGCATTACGCAAAAAAGCCTTCGGCCTTGGCAACTACTTGCTTCGTCAAGCCAACATCAAAGTTTGTCGTGACGAACTTTACTAATCTAGTTGGTGTTTGCATTTTCACTGTCAGTACGCTAGATGGTACTGCACGCTACTGATTACACGTGACATCACCCGTCACCGCTGAAGCTGCAAAATTACAAATTGTTAGAGCCTAGGATCAAAAACTAAAAATTATGTCACGACTGCTCACGTGATAGACGATCAGGACCTCTATCGGCATCACTATAAAATCCAAAACTCTATAAAATCCAAAACTCTATACCACCCAAAACTCTATATTCCCATCAACACCAGAACACCTTTAGCTCATATAAAATATTAATATTTGAAACAAAAAACATTTGTTGATTTTAAGTCCTTTATACAGTATAACATATCATCATGCTTGTTCAGTTGGTCAGGAACTGTGTAGAAAACGCCTTTGGGAAGGTTTGTACAGTTTAGAAAAACAGAAGGAAATGATTGTTTAAGCAAAGTGCTGCTTGAAGTCATCAGAAAAAAAACAGCTTAATTCAGAAAATACAAAGCTTTATTCAGACCATGACTCAGTTGTTCAGTTCAGAGAAATAAACCACCTGAGGAAGTTCATTCCATCCTAGATGCAAGGACATAAAAAAAAAGATGCATCAGAAGTGCGTCCAGTGCTAAAGGCTCGGAGAAGGAGTGATTTAAGTCTGTTTTTAGCTTTACAGGCAAGAGTCATTGTTTAAAATCTGATACAGGTGGACCAAGGAGGCCGGTCCTCTGAGGTCGGAGTTGCACTACACCTGAGCAGCCTCTTTGGAAAGAAATTCCCAGATCCTGCTAATATTCTTGAGGAAAAGCCTTGATCAGTATGAAGTGTGAAGGACAGCTGGTTGTCCATGGCTACCCCAAGGTTGCTTGCAGTGACAGATGGTGAGATCTGAGAGTTCTCCATGGAGATCACATGACCCTGATGTGGGGATGCATCCCCAGGGATTCACAGCAGCTCAGTTTTACTAGGATTTACTTTTAACTGATGATCTGCCATCCATGATGACAAGCTGAGGTCCATGAGTCTGAGGAGCTGAAAGCTTTCACACCGAGCATCCTAGTGGAAGTTCATTCCACCACCTCGGTGCCAGAGCTGTAGAGTCTTGATGTATTCCTACCTCTTACCCCTAGAGATGGTGGGACCAGTCGAGCGATGCTGGTGGCTCTGAGGGTTCGAGGTATAGTGTGAGGCATGATAAGAGCTTTAAGGTAAGAGCTAGCTGGTCTATTGTTGGCTTTGGAGGCAAGCAGCTGTGTTTTAAATCTGGAGGGAACGCAGCAGAGCGGTGGGCTTGATGTGATGTTACATCTACATTCTCCCATCAGGATTTCAGGTATGAGAAAAGACAGTGTGGGGGAAAATGTGGCATTAGCTAAATGGTTGTGGTTAAAGTGCTGGACTACTGCTCAGAAGGTTGTGTGTTTGAATCCCAGGTCCACCAAGCTGCCCCTGCTGGGCTTCTGAGCAAAGCCTTTAACCCTTAATTGTATAAAATGAGAAAAATGTAAGACACTCTGGATAAGGCTGTTTGCCAAATGCTATAAATATAAAAAACTAACTTTCTGTTGATGCATCACCCAGTGTGTGTACAACGCCTTGTCAAGACAGTTACATTTCCAGCGCTTATCCAGAACGACTTACATTTTTTGATCTCATTATTTTTACAACTGAGCAATTGATTAGTTAATTGGTTAACTGTTTGGTTAAGGGTCTTACTCAAGGGCCCAGCAGTAGCAGCTTGGTGAACATAGGATTTGAACTCACACCGTTCAGATCAGTATTCCAACACCTTAACCGCTAGGTGGATTGATCAAGCTGACATCCTGACCTTTAATCACTGTCAACTAATGTCCAGTTTTTAGCTGGAGAAAATTCATAGTTTTAAATATATGTAACACAATAAATGCGAGTGAATCAGGGTTTGGATTCTGATATTCATTCTCAGAGGGTATTTACCTTTTTTAAAACCAAAAAAAAAAAAAAAAAAAAGCTCTGTTGTATTGTGTATTTGTGTGTGAGATGCAATGAGGTGCAATGAGCATAAACAGAAGTGAGAGGCTTATTCTTCTACCCACATCATCTTAACTCACACAGTGACACAAACCTTTATCAGCCCTTCACAAAGCGTGGGCACTCAGAGACCTGTGTGTGTGTGTGAGTGTGAGTGTGTGTGTGTGTGTGTGTGTGTGTGAATGCATTGCTGTCTGTATGAACAATAGATTTTTCCAAAATGCTACAATGGGTTATAGGTTTGTGTTTGAATGAGGACAGATTGGAGGAAGGCTGATAAACTTCATATGAGCTCATTATTATTATTATTATTATTATTATTATTATTATTATATTTTTTTTAATGTTGAGTATTTTAGTCGTAATAAATTAAACCATCAAAATTAAACTGGAATGCCAAAGAACATGTTAGATATAATCTCTAGGTATAATTACCTGTCCAATCCAAATAAATAAAAAAATAAAATTTTATAGTCTATAGACTGTTCCAGAATATCTTCTAAACCAACGGCGTAAGTTTGATATGGACATGGTCAATTAAACTATTCCCTGGATATTGTTAAGGACATATCCCTAAAGTCCCTACCCAAATCGACACCCCTTGGTAAGCGAGTTCTGTTGTTTACTCCAAAGTTAATTATTTTATTCCATAAACATACTAAACAGCATATAATTTTTAATCATAATAATATACTGCCGTTCCTACCCAAATCAACATCCTTGGCCTGTATAATCATTCACCAGTCTCGTCACAGAGCTTTCCTGCTTCATACAACCGAATATAGCTGCGAAACTACAAAGCTAATCATAAAGTGACATGCGTTAGAGAGGCGGAGCACAAGAAAGGTAAAGCCAATCATATTAGAGAAGTGAGTTATGGAGGCGGGACTCATTGCAGAGAACCAGACCTGTTAACCGTTTGTGTACCACAAATTGTGCTATTTTACAGAACGCGGTTGTGAAAAATGTTTAATCTCATTTTAATAATTCTTGGATAAATACATTTTAAATAAAAGATGTGATAATTAAAAAAAAAAAGGCAACACAGAGACACACATCAGTGATTATATACAAATATAAATTGTTAAATATATAAATTGTTAAATATAGTGTTTGGTCAAATTATTGCTAGGGACAATTGCTCTAAACACTGACAATGCTAAAAATTAAAAAATGCTTTTTAAACAGTTACCTTCGAAGGTGGTGTTGTTAGTGGGATCTTATAAGATGGCTATCCAAAAATACGTGTTGTTTTAAATCCAGCCATGTTTACAGTCCCTTCTGATACTTGAGTGAATCTTGTGATTTTTTTTTACCCTTTATCTTTATCAGGATTTGAGGATTCATTTACACATAAATGATAATCACAAATATTAATCTTACAAATATCATCACAACTTTTTTAAGCTTAACACTTTGTCCACATACCTCCTGAAGAAATCTGAGCATTGAGTAGAAGTCATTTATAGCATTATTTTGCCACCTTGTGGACATTTACATGTATGGCATAAATTGTAATTTGTAATCTCATAATATTTAAATAGAGTCTATAACCTAATTGCTTTTTTCACCATGTACAATTTGTGTTCATTATTCTCTCTGTTTCAGTGCTTGGTTTCTTTCTTTCTTTTTTGTTTCGTTTTAACTGTAGCACTGAATTTGGCTGGAGATTTTAGATGTGTACTCTAAAGATTTCTACAGTATGAATGAAAATGAAGAGCAACAGCCAGGAACCACACCTTTACAGTGACCTATATTATACTGTAGGTGTTGTTGATTTTAAAAATAATGAGTGAAGTTAGAAGGTAAATAGTCCTAATATCCAAACTCATGACAATTTGGCTCCCTAGTGAACATGTATTGCTGGATATTTCTGAATAATTCTGTTTGTACTGAATACTACATACAGTATACATACACTGACATTTTTACAGGTTACTGTGCCATCAGTAGAGTGGAAAGAAGTCATATATTCAACAGTACTGAGGCAGCCTGAGAAAACCCACTTCAAAATGAAGCATTTTACACTATTTATAGGTCTAAAAAGATAGATAAATTTATTCATATAAATATATGAGCTAAAAGTCACTCGAGCCTCATCATCTCTTCACTGACAATCTTTGTCCAGCTTTATTTGTACACAGTGTGTATAAGTTCTTCTCTGTTATGATTAATACATGATGGCACGGGAGCCCTGAGAACAAAGTGATTATGACTTTTTTTTTTTTTTTGGCAGTCATTGTCATTCAGTCATTGTAATGAGATATGCTTGTGTGACTGGTTAAGACAGGCCAAGAAAATAATATTCAATTCAATTCAATTTTATTTGTATAGGGTTTTTAACAATGTAACAATGTCCCAATGTCTCAAAGCAGCTTTACGGAACATAGGCATAAAAAAAAACCTTCCCATTGTGATACATCACAGTTCAAGAACACTAACCAGTACAAGCTCATTGATTCAGTAATATCAGGTTCATTTGTAACCACCAAGAAAGAGTGACTGTCAGCTTAACCAGTTCTTTTCCACCAGGACTGTGGCTCAGATGTCTTTTGGAGTTTAAAGGATTCTCTGAGTGTAAGTGCTGAGATATAATCGATATATTCAATCGAAGGTTTATAACAGGGAAAGTAGCACTAACGAAGAGTGACTATTAGTTTGTCTGTGGATCAAATGACTTAGAGATCAAAGAGATGAGATTAAAACTAAGAGTCTGTTAATACACACACACACGTGTATATATATATATATTTATATATTTCGTTTTACATTTTTTAATATGTATATCATTTTTTTTTTAGAAACTTTACTACTTCATTAGGATTATGCCTTAGAGGCAGTGTTGCTTAGGTAACTTGAAATAGACGAGATCCCAGTTGTGCCAGTCCTGACCAATAAGGCCCAAGACATTAACATCAGATCTTTTCTGTCCTCTACGTTCTGAGGTGGAGCCTCCATAGATTGGACTTATTTGTCCAGCACATCCATACAGACGCTTGATCAGATTGAAGAAATTAGAGGCCAAGTTGCTGTGTGACAGGGCACATTATCTTACTAAAAGCAGCCAGTGCTATTATGGTATACTGTTGCCATAAAGGAGGGTGTGTGGAACAATATTTCAGTAGGAGGTACATGTCAAAATAACATCCACATGAATGCCAAGACCTAAAGTTTCCCAGCACAGCATTGCCTAATGCATTACATACATCTCTCAGCTCTGTTTTTTACTATTGTTCCTTAGTCTTGTTCGGATGTTCACGTGCCTTCAGTAGTGAAAAGGGGTCAGCATGGGCACTCTCATGACTGGGGTGCAGCTACATAGCTCTATACACAGCAAGCTGCAATGCATTGTGTGTTCTGAAACCTTTCGATCATAGTCAGCATTAGCATTTGTGCTATCGTAGCTTTCTAAGTGGGAATGGACCAGACAGACTAGCCTTCACTATCGAAGTACATCAGTAACCCTTAGGGCACCCACAACCCTGTCGCCGGTTAACCGTTTGTCCTTCCTTGGAGCATTTAAGTAAGTACGAACAAGTGCATACAAGAAACACCCCAGAAAACCTGCTATACTGTACATAGATGTGGACAGTAGGAATGAAAGCAATGTTCTGCACACCCAACATTTACAGCACTGGCAGAGAAACTGAGCAATTGAGGGTTAAGGACCTTGCTCAGGAGCACAATCCTCCGATCAGTAGTCCAACACCTTAACCTCTGAGCTACAACTTCCCAACATGTTCTATACTTAGCATCCTGAAATGGCAACCTTTGCCTTTTCTCTTGGATTATACCACCAAGGGTGCATTTTTATTCAATTCAATTTTTTTCAATTCATTTTTATTTGTATAGCACTTTCAACAATGGAAACAACTCAGAGCAGCTTTACAGAACATGAGGATAGTAAAAAAAAAAAAAAAGTTTAACAAAACAATATGAAATTTTATCTATATAATGTGTTTGTACAAGTCTGAGGTGACTGTGGTGAGAGTGTCACTTAAAAGTGAACCTCACCCTCATTTTATCTTCATTATAGATCTTTGACTTGGAAAGTTGAATTTATTTGTAACTTACATACCAAAAACATATCAAAATATTCAAGTAACTTTAAAAGCCACATACCACATGCCACCGTAAACAAATTTCCAAGTGAAAGGAACATATTCAATGTATAAAAGTAATGCTATTGAAACTTCAAACACTTAGCTCTTCTTTCTTTCTTTCTTTCTTT
>JAOTRN010024959.1:0-21275 GCA_028566695.1 Bagroides melapterus | reverse complement strand
TGAAACCCATGGTCTAGAGGATCTTCATCAAGATTTTCAACTTAGTTTCATCTAAATGCCCAAAACCATAGAGGAATATAAATTAATTTCCAAAACATATGATGTGCAATGGAAGACTGCGAAGGCCATCGTCACCAAGTGGAGCTGTGGCATCATAGTGACAGGGGATGTGGTATACTGGTGGTTAAGGTGTTGGACTACTAATCGGAAGGTTGTCAGCTCACATCCCTGGTCCACCAAGCTGTCACCAGTGGGCCCAAGAGCAAGGCCCTTAACCCTCAATTGCTCTGCTGTATAAAATACTAAATGCTGTAAATGAAATGAAATAGCAACATCACCAAGAAAAGGACATCGTTCTGAAAGAAATGAAAGGACAAAAAATTTTCAAAAAGGCTACTAAGAGAACTTCACTAACTTAAAAAAAAAAAAGCTTTGGGAATATCTGGCAATTGCTGGTCACTCCCTGCCTGGGAGAACCATCTCTCATATTCTACACATAAGGTAGGGTGTCTAGGCGAAGCCCTTTCTTACAAAAAATACATTCAAGCTCATCAAAATGCTCCTAAACCATGTTGCTAAATGTTTTATGGATTGACATGACCTAGGCAGAACCTAGGTGTTATTGGGTATACAGTGTTGCTTGAAAGTTTGTGAACCCTTTAGAAATTTCTATGTGCATAAATATGACCCAAACCATCATCAGATTTTTTACACAAGTCCTAAAAGTAAACAAAGTGAAGTTAATCAATTAAATGAGCCAAAAAATGTTGTAAACCCTTTGTGCAGCAATAACTGCAGGTAATGTTTCTGGTAACTGTTGATCAGTCCTGTACTACGAAGTGGAAGAATTTTATCTCATTCCTCAGTACAGAAGCTTCAACACTGGGATTTGGGTGGGTTTTCTCACATGACCTGCTTGCTCCAGGACCTTTCACAACATTTCTTTTGTATTATGGTCATAGACAGATCTCCTGACATTGTCCTTTAGAGTTCACTGGTATCACTCTGAATTCATTGTTCAATGATGGTAAGCTGTCCTGGCACAGATGCAGCAAATACAGGCCCATAGCATGAAACTACCACCACCATGTTTTACAGATGATATGAGGTTCTTATGCTGGAATTCAGTATTTTCCTTTCTCCAAGAAAAACACTTCCCATTTTAAACCAAAAAGATTTATTTTGGTCTCATTCCTCCTCAGATTGTATCTACACTAGTCCTCTGGCTTGTCCACATGATAGTTACCAAACTTCATGGGCAGCAATGTTCTTTTTGGAGAGTAGTGACTTTGTCCTTGTAACTCTGCCTTTTACATCATGGTTGTTCCAGTGTTCACCTGCTGGCAGACTCATGAACATTAATATTAGCCAAAGTAAAAGATCTTTATTTGATTAGAAGTTACTCTGGGTTCCTTTCTGACCCAACAGACTGTTACATGTCTTGCTATTGTAGTGATCTTTGTTGGTTGAACTCTTCTGTGGAGTGGACCAGTGCTCTTAAACTTCCTGCATTTGTACACAATCTCTGAATATAGATTTTTTGGAGTCGAAACTCTTTGGAGATGGTCTTCTAACCTTTTCCAGCCCGATGAGTAACAATAACTTGTTTTCTGAAGTCCTCAGAAATCTCCTTTGTTTTTGCCATGATCCACTTCCACAAACACATATCATGAACATCAGAACTTGATATATCTCTGTTCTTTAAATTAAACAGGGGATTCACGAAGACCTGATAGTCCTCCTATCGACTAAAATCAGATGGACTCTTATTATTTTTAGTTATTATAGGAATAACTTAAAAAAAGATGAACATGTTGGAATTGCCCAGTCAGAGTGAAATGAAGAGGGCTGTGCACAGGAGATCTCCTTGCAGTTTAATAGATCTGATACGAAAGGATTTGAGTGCTGTATTACCTCCTTTTGTTCCTCTCTCTTCACTATTTCTATTTGTTTTTTTCTTGAGTTCAGGTAGTCCCTATATGACCTAGCAATCTTTTTTTTAACCTACATATATACAGTAAATAGAAAAAAATACATACTGTAGGTATATGTTATATATGGAGCCAGTATATGAATCCTTATGTGTATTCCTCGCTTTGCAAACTTTTTCTAGTGTGTTGCGGGCAATTCTGATGAAAACCATCATTCACCACGGCTTAGAAAAATGAGCTAAAAAAACCCAGAGCCTGACCATCTTGCGTGAGGTAGTGTTATTTTTCGTGTGAGGGCGTTTGCTTTTGTTCTGGAAGGGAAAAAAATATTGCTCTTATTTGTAGCTATATGGTTGGGTTGTCTGAAATGTACCGAAGAAGTTGCCAGAGAATCCCAGCATGTGACTATGAAAAATGCTTGGAGTGTTGTTTAACCTGGAAAATGTCCTCCTTTCAAAATTCGTGCATCATTTCAAGTGTGTTCCCTTTTTTTTTTTTTTTGAATAGGAATAGTTTATAAAGCGAAGAGAAGAACACTCAGATCATAACAACATAACCGAGTGATTCCCAGAAGCAGTTTCTTGATGAATAAAATTAAATGGAAGCAGTTCAAATGGTCCAGTGATTCATAATGAGAAATGACAGCTTGTGGAAGCATCTGTGCTACAAGTGTACCTATATAAACAGTAGGGCTCATTTCAGTCTATCTCTAATGGCTGATTAAGTACAACCAAGTAAACTCAGAGCTGGAAGGTAACGTTAGCACGAGTCACCACAAGCACTCTGAATGAACCCTTCACATTCATATACTCCACCACAGTTACTAGCATGACACTCTATAAAGGATTTCTCCAGCTGCTATCCACACTTCCTTTCAAAAAAAAAAAAATCTCACTGGCACCACTAACATCTGTAAATAAGTCTGGTGACTGTTAGCGCATCATTAAAATATCTAGTGGTTAGCAGGTGAGTCACTGCTGTGCACACCATAGGCTCCCATGTTAGTTTAATCAATCCCTTCCTTTCTCTTCATTATAAAATGAGAGAGTTTATTGTGAATTCTAGGGCCTGTTGAGCGTCAAGTCTTATTAAAAACTCTGATTTCTGCTCTTTGACCTTCTTGTTCCACATTTATCTCTGCGTGGCATCAGAACAAGACCCCAATCCCACTGCCAGCAAATTTTCCTTCCCTACAGCCATTATTAATTAATAAATAGCTGTTGTTCAGGGTTTTTGTTTTGGGTTTGTGATTTTGTGTATATAATATCACAATATATTTATTTATTTGCCCTGTAATTATATGTCAAATGAGATTTGAAGCAACAGCTTTCCATCACTCCCTTGTTCAGTCTCTCTTTCTTTTTCAGCTAAAGTGGAAGTGTAAAAAAGATGATGACACCAACGGTGGTTATTCACAGGAAGTTCTAGAAGGCCTCCTTCAGAAGGTGACACAACGATTTGCCTCCAAATCTGACACAATAGAGTCAGAAAAGAACCTTAACAAATTTATCTCTATACATTTTTTCTTTCTATATTGACCCATGAGGTTAAAACAAACACTGCACTCTGGTTGGATTACCGCAGCATATTTTAACAAGTGTGAGAAAGCGTCCTCATACACGAACAAGCTGTTTCTCTTGCTAATGAGTGAGGTCTGGTGTCCAGCGCCCCAGGTTTTCAGGCCTGCATGACATCAACTGTTTAAATACTTTTACTTCTCCCTCTTATGCAAGTGCCATTAAATTTTTTGTAGCAGCGAAAAGTGCCGGGGGCACTGCGAGTGCCCTCTTAAAGAGCTGCACGCCACTCTCGCTTAGCCGTCTTTGCTGGTATGTTTAGTGCTGTCATGGGAGTTGCTGGGAAATGTGCTCTTCTCATGCAACACAGCAGCATGCGTACCACCCTGGTGAAGCACGAAACTGACTTGGAGACCTTCTGGCAGAGATGCCGGTTTGTTAGCATTCCGGATCATGCTGATTACTTCACGTTAATTTAAACCCCCTCAATTCAATGCTCCCCAAAAGTATCATCCTGGAGCAGCTTGAACTGAAAAAGTCAGCAAGATCCCAGATTACAGATGATTACTTTCCTTTTATAACTTTGATAGAAATCACAATCCAAGGCTGTCCTGAAGGATTATTAGAACTCGGGAAGCAAAAGGAATTAAGTAATGAGTTTTGATAGGATGGCAGCCAGGTATTCCTGGCAAAAAAGTGATGGACGCTAGTCTTTATTTGGCAAGGGTCTATGTATGCTTTGGAACTGGACATTATAGCATTGCAATCACACTAGAACCCCAGAAAAAAAATAAAAACTCTGGAAAAGATACGTATATGAAAGATGAATCCTTTGGGAGTCATCTCCTTTGTCACTGTTGGCAAGGTTCTGGTCCTTAGTGTCCAATTGCGTTTCTGACTTCCCCTTTCCCAGCAAATGAACATCGATTCCCAGCAGGCTTACATTCTCAGAAACCATTCCTCCTTACTCAACAAAATGTCTCTGGTAATAACTCAATAAGCTCTCGTCCTTGACAGGTGACCTGTTGATGCAGCACTATTTGAGTGCTTGTTCTTTCCTTCAGCTACGATTAGTGGAGCCTTCTTAATGACTTTAAGTGAACATGGACTTCAGACAAAGCTAATACTCCATCCAAACCCATCCTTTACTCTTTTCTGTAGGTCATAGGTTATTGAGCAAACCAAGCCAAACCTCCCCTTACTCCCCAGTGTAAATCTTACTGGCAGGCCTCGGGAGCCCAGCCATATTCATTTCAGCCCCCGCATCCAACACAACGCAGAACCATTAGCAAAAAGCCAAAAGGTTCCATAAGTGGTAAAGATAACTCAACTCATTTTCAGAAGATGGACCGTTACCATTTCACCATTTCTCATGGACAGAACACAAATAAAGGGTATCCTAAAATTCATGCAAGAAGTAATTTCGATAGAAAACACAGGTTTTTAATTAAAAATTGTAAATTTCTTATTGATTCATAAAGTATACAGTATAGGGTTATGTATGGAATAGCATATCGGGTAAATGGCCTCGACGGCTTTGCTGGCACATACGCACGCTTTTGTCGAAAATTTCCATGACTGTTTTGCATAAATGTGTCTGAATTTCGTTGATACAGCGCTCAATTTCCTCCTTCAAGGCATGGGTGGTCGTGGTCTTGTTGGCATAAACTTTAGACTTCAAAAAACCACAAAGAAAAAAGTCCAACAGCGTTAAGTCAGATGATCTGGTCATTATTATGACCAGATCATGTCACTTTAATATTATTATCATTATGACCTTCATTATTTTTAAAATATTGCTCAACAATGTTGTTCTTTCAAGTAGCGATCCATTTTTAATAACCCTGAACTGTCAGCTGTCATGCTGTCTTTTTTTTTTTGCTGGCAACACTTTACCGCACAAATGGCACAAAATTCAAATCTTGCGTGAATTTTGGGACACCCTTTACATAGTCCTATATTGATGGTATCCAGCTGAAATATGAAAGCACTGACTTGGATTACTTTTTTTTTAACTGTTAGCCTAAAACCAACTTCCCCTTAGAACCTTTAACAATTTACAGCTACATACATTGATGTGAAATTGATATCTTGATTTCTTTTTCTCTTCGCAGTATGGTGACATTTTAAACATTCTAATATCAGGCAAGAAGAAAGGCAGTGCTCTGGTAGAGTTTGCCACTGTAAGAGCAGCGGTGAGTACTTTCAGACTGTCTCGTAATTCCAGAAATATTCTGGTACGGCCAAGACCTCAAGTTTGACTAGTGATCTATGTGTTTATAGGTGATTTATAATCACCTATAAACACATAGGTGATTATAGGTGATTATAAATCACCTATAAACACATAGGTGATTTATAGGTGATTTATAATCACTTCATCTGGTCTTACCCAGAAGAGGGTGGGTTCCCTTTAGTGTCTGGTTGTCATGAACAGATTCTCACTCAAGTCTCTATTAGTAAACAGTTGATAACTTCAAGATCGACTTCTTGTTAAAGCTTTTAGACTTAGACTAGTATAGTACACAGTTATAGAGGGGAAAGGATTTATAATCACAGATGAGAATATTATCCCTTTTGATTCCTTGATAATGTCATCTCATGGAGTTTTTCCCTTGTCACTGTCACCTCTGGTTTGCTCATAAGGAAACAAATTGAAATCTGTTTTGTTGACTATATCAACTGTTAAAAGTACTATAAGATTTTGAGGTTAATTTGCAACCTATAAGGTTAGTATCTGACAATATCTGAATTGCATAGGGTGTAGGTTGTTATCTTTCAAAAAAGTTTTCTAAAAAATTTTTTTTTTTTTTTTTTTTAATTTCCTTCTCGCTAGGGCGCTCACCTCTGTGATATTCAGTGTTGTGCCACCTGGCGCTACCAAGCCGTTTTTGTTAAGTGTCGCTACTTCCTGTTGCTACTTTACATTCGATATGAGGCATAGAGGCACCTTTCAGAATCTAGCAATAACGTTCTAACACCACGACATTTCACAATGTACACCTTTGCCACTGCAAGGCCATAAAAGTAGTTCTAATCCTGATTTGAAGTAGGGTTTCGTAATCCTGGGTAAAATACAGTGCTAAATCCTCTTCTAACAACTATAACCTGGGGTAAGCGTTAAAAGAATTAATTTGTACATATTAATTGTCACTTGGCTGAATAGCAAAAAAAAACTGTACATTACACACTTAGACTTAGACACAGTCACACATCATGGAAGTGACATAAGCAAGAGAGAAGAAAATTGAAATCTTTTCATACATGGTCCAGTGCTAGTTACCGCACTGCGCCTTGCAAAGTAAACTGTTGCTTAACAGCAAAGCGTTGTTAGAGAGATTTATTGTTAGCTACCCACTTCTATCATCATTAATATTAATTGCGTAATCCCAGGGTTTATTTGAAACTTCTACCAAAGGCTCTTACGCACACTTGTGTGCCTGAAGGTGACATTTATACCGTTATAGATTTATAGTTTGTGTGTATAGATTGTGTGTGTGAGATTCTGAAACGGAATATTCTAGCATGTTTAATGCAGTCCAGAGTTGTACTTATTGTCCGGATCTGTCTGGCTGCATGCTGGGACTTGGACTGTTGTGGGCTCTGCCTGCTTGTGTGGTTGCTTCCCCAGAGAACATGGCAGCCATGCTTTAAGAACAGACTCTTTGTGTGTGGTGTTTAATGGTCCCAGGGCAGACTGGAGGCCTGGGGCTAGTTCAAGTTCAACACACACACACGCACTCTGTAACATGCACATAGAGATGAAATCACTGTGCCATGACTTTAACAGTGATAACGATACGAACTGTAGTAGGTTTTTTTCTTTAGCTTATACTAACTTTGACTGTGATTTTATTCTGTTTTCTTTAATGTATGTTTTAAGGTTTAAAAGGAGGACTCTACCCTTCAGCATACTAAATATGATTCTTGGGATATATTTTGGAATACTTCAGTGATTTTTGGCATTTAGGACAGAGATACAATGAGTTATGCAACAAGTTTAGGGTTATTTTACATATAGAACATTGTAATCCACGTTGTTGTTGTTGTTGTTTTTTCGGCTCTTCTCTGTTCAGGGTCGTCACAGCAGATCACAGGTCTGTATGTTTGATTTGGCACAGGTATTATGCCAAATGTCCTTCCTGACGCAACCCTCCCATTGAATCCTAGCTAGGGCCCGGCACTGAGAGTTAGCTTTTCGGTGACTGGGTTACACTGTAATCCAAATTTAAATGAAACAAATTCAGTTTAATGAAAGGGAAACAGCTGCAAGTGATGTCAATGCTTTTGGAGTCACATTATAAGTGAACTTAAAAAGGGACCAGTTTCGTTCTTTTTCTTTATTTTTCTTGGCCCTCTTAATTGATCATACCACACCTCCTTAAAAACTCTAGCTATCTGCTGATATTCGAAGCATTTTGTCTCGGTGCTCATGTACTCTTGCCGTTCTGTTGTAACCTCTATCCTTCCTTTTTTTTGGAAAACAAAAGGAAAACGTTAATGCATTGTTAATGCAATCATCTTCTCAAATCAAGTCAAGAAGCTTTTATTGTCATTTCCACCATACCTAGCTGATGCAGTACATAATGAAATGAAAGAGCTTTTCTCCAGGACCGTGGTGCTACAGTAAACAACACAGAGCTAAGGATTTAAGTAAGTTGTCCTAGCCACATGAAGTGCATCGTGTGCAACCTACTGCAAATGTTGCGAGACAAAAGACAATCCAAAACAACAAATACAAATAGTGCCAACCAGTGTGCATGCTGTATATTATACAGTACATTGTGGAAAAATAGAGGGCTGTAAACAAAGAGGGTTCTTGTAAAAATATATACACTAATGTAACAGCAGCAGTCGGATGAGATATTGAAACTTGTTGTGCAAAACAGCAATTGTGTGAATGTACAAGTGCAAGTTCACACAGTTGAGTGTGTGTGTTCGGTACAGTTTGTTATGGTTGTTGTTCTCCAGATTGTATAAGTACAGTTGCCTCCTCCTCATGAGATCACAAACTCACAACCAGACATCGTGAAAAATTTTGTTGTTGGCAGTGACGCAAGATGGCAGCTATGTACGGCAAGCCTCGAGGTACTTCTGGCATAATGAAACACAAAACAGACTCTGTGTTCTCATCGCACAAAACAAAAGGACCAGAAAATGAACCGTACTCAGACAACCTCCTGAAGTGGCCTCAGTACGGTTGGTCTTTTTGGGTTGAAGCTTTCAGGAGTAAAACTGATGGACTCTTCAACCAACTTTTATTTAAACATCAATCATTCATTTGTAATAAGGTCACTGAAACTGACATGCATCAATCAGTTGCCAATGAATAAGATATTACATAGATTAATAACTCAACCCAACACACCTGACATCACGCAAAAAATGGTAACAAGAATAATAACCCAATTTTATTATATTAAGAGACAAATTCAGATGATACAGATAGCACGTAGTAAAGTCAAAGATTTTTATCTGGTTCTCAAAGGTTCCATTCTTATTCACTCTCGCTCAATATCTGGTTCAATGAGTGATTACGATGTCAAAAGCCTTCAGCTACCAGACAAAATAACACCAATGAAAAGACGAATGAAGGACTATGAAAACCGAATCAACAACAGGGGGGTCTCAAAACATTTTGAGTGTTCACATCTACACAGAACTAGTTGTGGAAACTCCCATATTAATTTACTACATGACAAACACAAGGGCCTTGACGTTGGTATTGTGTATCTAGAAATTTCTCTGTTTGATCATGGAGTGTAGACGAGGAGTTGAGAGAGTCGGAGGGAATAAGAAGTGAAGAGTATTATAGTAATATAGGAAACTGTTAGCCACAGTGAAAATAGACCAACGTGTCAATAAAAAGAAATAAAGAACACGCTGTTTAACTCAGAATTTCATTACAAGCGAATACTCAGCACCATCGAAGCCCACGTTAATTAAAAAAATAACTATACAAGGCGTTCAATTTTTCTTAACTGCTCTGAGATTACTGGATTTGGTGCTAAGCAGGAAGTAGAGGATTTTATAAAGAAGATAGAGTTCAATATATCCACATTTCATAGAGTTTTAAAGATGCACTTGTGTGCATTATAAAATATTAGGGTACTCGTATCCAGATCTGTAAACTGCATTCCCTGCATAGTTATTGTTTTATTCCTACTACATCTGATCACTTAAAACTCATTGTTTTTGTAAATGGTACTTACATTTTATACTCATTTTGTACTCCCATACAGGAACTGGCATATAAATACGAGAGCGGTTTGACAGGAAACCCTTTAAAATTCACATGGCTGGAGGGACAACCTGAGAGCGCCGCTCCAACGGCAACCGATAAATCTAGAACTGGAGCGTTTACTTCATCACAGGTATAGTAACTACAACAGTTTCTTGTGTTTCTCTCCTTTTCCCCCCTGAAATATTACCCCTGCTTCCATATGCACTATACTATATGCTTACCATATCAAAAATAATAAATAAAAAAATTCAAAATGCACATACGGCAGGTTCAGCCTCCAATCCAAACAACATGTTCCCACTTTTTGAAGAGAAATATGTAAACGCTTGACATTCTATATTCGCATCAGTGGGTAAATATGTTTGCCGCACTCGCGTGCTCGTTGTGGGGCTTCCAGACAATGTGTTTAGAGAAATGGGGTTTGGGTTTGTTTCCTTTGGAAGGCACTCTCTGTGCATGTCTAGCAGTTTTGGCGGCCCCCTGGGCTGTCCCTCATTAAGGCCTGACCCAGCAGGCGGAACGTGAGAAGCGCAGGACCAGCTAGCTGTATATGTAATGGACGACTGGCACGAGAGGCTGCTTTACTGTGACCCCCCCTCAAGGGAAGAGTTAACCCTAAACATTCCTCTTTGCGCCCTGCTCTTAAAGTACCTCTGTCCATCATTTAAATTTTTCCACTATTCATTCCTCTTGACTTATCTCTGCGTTTTGCTAAAGCAATGATGAAATGACTTCCTGTTCCCGACACACTTTTTGGAATGTGTCACAGCGTCTTATTAAAAATGTCATTTAGTTCTGGATTTTCTCTTCATTTGATTTGCTGGAATAATATTGACTATTGTTGTTATGATAATATCGAAAGCCTATTACCTCATCATTGCTGTTCCCAGGCGCTAGTAAAGGAAAACATTGTTATAATGTAGCAATTTTCATGCTAGTCTGCAGTTGTGGAGGTGAACATTACTAATGCTGTCAAGCATCTGGGTCAAGGTTACTCCTGACAGTCTTGGAGGATTGCCGGAGCTGCTGCGTATCCCGCAATGCCTGTGTTCCCTCGCCTCCTCACGCCAGCTGTAATTGTAGAGGTTTTGAGATGTATTTTTTTTTTTAACCTCATGAATTTCCCATTAGTGCACAAAGACCTTGGCATATTTTTCAGCCCTTTTTGCTGCTATTTTCTGGATCCAGTAACAAAGTTTGTAATCATTTGTGGAAGGTAATAAGCTATTTATTATTATTTTTTTTTTCATTATTAAAATGAAAAATAACTGATGTAGGCAGCACTGAGCTTTCATATGGATGTGTCTATTCTGTTTTTTCTAATCTGAACACTTAATACTAATTTGCAAATGTCGCACATATCCCAGAGCTACATGAGGTAGCCTCCTTCAACTTTTTCCACTAATATTGATAATCTATACTTTTAAAGTATCTTGTCTATAACTGTTGGGAAAACAGTGATTCAATTCAAGACTTGGTCTTTACAGCCGGTTACATGCTACATCTAGTTCAGTAGAAGTCAAGTGTCTTGCTATTAGACATGACATATGTACCTGATAAATAATAGTTTTGCTACACCACAGTGACTCACAACAACAAAGCACCCGGAGATCATTAATTTTCAGTGACTTAAACTGACATGAGCCCCAAAGATCGTTGGTGACCACATGTGGGCGTGACGAAGTTGAGGAAAGTTGAACTTTATGTAAATAACTGGTGCAGCTACTACCAATGGCACGCTTGTTCTGTGGCAAAGACCACACAGTATTTCTCCTTCATCTTCTATCATATGGTGCAGATATACACTACTGAATTTTATACATAAACAACAAATCTCCCTCCAGAAGGTTTTATTCTACTGTAACAAGTGTGCTGCTAGCTGTGCCACCCAATGATAAATGCTATTACTATGGCAACCAGTAGTAGGAACTCCTTCTGGTGACTTAGTACAGTGACTGGAGACCTGCATCGATAAAATCAATCGAAGTATGTGTGATTGATACTTTATGCTTTCAGATTGCCAGGGAATTTTTGCTAGTATAAATGAAGGGTTATTTTTATACTTGGTCTTGCATGTATTGCTTTGCTCTTTTCAGAGAGACATTAATCTTTAGTAGCATGCTAGTGTCAATACCTTTGAAATGAGTATTCACAGTGCAATATAATTAATTGTGTATGTAGAAACTAACCCCCCCCCTTTTTTTAATAATAATCTTTTTCCTACGTTTTGTTGAAAATAAAGTGGGGTAATTGAAAAAATCCCAGTGAAAGAATTCATTCATTGATAAATCATCTCACTGTTGTTTCTGTCACTGCTATAAGTTTTAGCTTGGAACATTTTGGATCTTTTTTTTTTTTCTTTTCTGCCAGACATATTATAGTTCCCACCAGACACAACATTAACCAGATGTGTCTACTACGCTGACTTTTTCTTTTTTCCAGCTGTATCTATAAGCCATGACTGAAAGAAGTACATTATTCTGCTGATATATTTGTCCGGTTTGGGACTTGTTTTGGCAGCAGTAGTTAGGCCCACGTTTCCTAGACAGTCATCTAATAGGAATCAGGTTTCTGAGAAACGTCTTGTGTAGTAGCTCAGATGTTGCTATTTGCACGAGTTAAAGATGTAATTTATTGTGTTTTTTTTTTCTCTGAACTAGCGATCGCTGTGCTCATAATGTTAAAATTAGCGCTAACTTCGTTATCAGGATCAAAGTAGTTAGGATATCAGAATCACACATTTCTCAGGTTCAGAAGGGATTATTTACGCAGAGAAAAAAAAAATAATAACAGTGAAATGATGTTGCATGCTTGCAGGAGCATTGTTTCAGTCTGCCAACCAAGTTACAAGGAAAGGAATGTCTCAGTTATCAAAACAATATTTTAGGCAAGGTTTTGTGCAGATTCAAAGGAAGAAGTGTATATTTTTTCATTGAGATGGCAGGTTTCTGGTATTTAGGGTGATAGCAGACTGGAATTTGGAAAGAAAATGGTACCAGATGTTGTTCGGGTATTGGGCAGATGTCTGGATTGTTCTGCACTCCCAAGGTAATTTGTCTTCTAATTATTGTCCTTTTTTCTTACATCAGCCCTGTGAGATTTGGCCATTTTATAAAATGAATTAATTCATTCAGTTTGGATTTGGGTCTATGAACTGCTGTTACATTTTACGGGTGTGATTTCATTGCTGTATAAGATTTCTCTGGAGCCAGTTCCCATATTATGGTTGTAAGGTTTCATAATATTCAGTACTACTCTATAAATGTATAATGAGTTACACTTTATGCACATTTATGGCTTTTGAGTGCTTTATTAATAAGCCAGGAGGATATTTTAGATTTTAAGGATATTATAGGATCAAGATTGTATCAATGAATTACAGTAACACTTCAGGTTGTTAGCGTATCAGGTTGTTAGTCTACTATAGCCTAAACTTTATAGTGTACATGCAGTATATGGTTAACCTAGACAGTTTGCTGACTAGACTTATTAATTTGTATTAATAAATTGTCAGTTTTCATTCATTCACATCAATTCTGTTATTTAACAGGAAATTGATACTTAAACGTCCCATGGCACATGGCATCAGCAAGACTGAAAAAGACTCTTTTTGTGAAAAAGGGAACACCTTTGATATTGAAGGCGATGTTCATTTTTGTAAACAGAGACTTGGAATTGTACTGGATTTTACTTGGTTAAATAATAGTATGTTTATTGCATTAATATGCGATTGCAATAGGAAGTATTAAGCAGGACTTTACTACAAAACACCATCTGCGCTAACAAGAAATGTCTACAGCACACTTTATACAGAAGGATATATTCATTCAAAGGCTTTGCTTTGGCAGATTTGTAGCTTCATTTATAACTTTAATTTATAAAATGTCAAATCCCCAGTGGTTCCCAGGTTGAATGGATCTGCATTGATTTTTCTTTATCCTTTATCCAAACTACTTCAATCAGAGCTTTTAAACATAGATATGTCTTGTTGCTATAGCTGTGTTTAAAATCGATTGGTGAACGGTTGTATTAAACTGTGTGATGTGATAAAATTTAAACAGTTTTATTGAGTTAATTTGATTTGATCAATTTTCTACCTATTCTATGAAGCTAAGTGTGTCCTTGTTTAAGGTGTTACATGGATGCCATTTCCCATTGATGAGAGATTGTAGTGCAGTCTATAATGTATTGTCTTTGGTGGGATTACTGGTATTACTTCTGCATAATTGTGTTATTGTTTCCTAACACACAAACATTTGCTTAAGATCTTGTTAAAGTCTTTTAACTTAGATAGATATGGAGGAAAACAAGTTTCAGTCTTATTGTGGAAATACAGAATGATGATGTCTTGTGATTTACATCTTATATAATTGTCTTATAACATTATTTATATATGATGATAATTAAGATGTGTGTGTTAAGTAGCTTGATGTATACCATTATTCTAGAGCAATTATATTACAATATTAAATATCCTGAAATCAGTTTTAAAAACTATTAACTATCCATGTATTTTTAAGTCTGATGCAAAAAAGGACAGAAATGTTAGTATTAATATTACATTTTATAGAACATTTTAGAGCCCCGTAATTAAGATGTTTAACATATGTTTGTTAATCTCGATTGTCCGGACTGTGGTCAATTTCTGAACCACAGCGTGAATAACAAGCTTTGTTTTTATTGTCTAGATTAGAGATGTCCTCACCATTCTATATCTGGTATTCTTCCAGTAAGGTCAGGAAATCTGCACATCGGTTTACTATTAATACATAACGCATCACATGGTAGAGTTTTCCTTTACTGGTGGAGTTTGTCCATAACCTGCAGTACGTCATCCAATATAGAGGGCCCCAGGTCTAGATTAAAAGTGAAAGTTGTGTCAAATTCATCTGGCTGGAATTCCTCAGGAGCAGTCTGTGTTGAATCTTTACCTGAGCTGAGGCTCCCCCAGCCAGGGCTTTTACTGATACAGGTCTCTTCTCGATTCAGTTCGTAAGCTTCTTCCCCCGCATCATCGGTGTCCAGTAGCGGCAGAGAGTTACATTTTTTTCGCCTTTCAGTCGAAGGCTGGTATTGGAACTCCCAGTCATCACTTTCCTGGCCCGGCTCTGGTTCATTCACGTTGAGGCGAGGAGGCTTTGGAGGAGGCATACAGGCATGGAGAAGGTTCTGCTCACTCTGAGAGCTTTGCAGCAGCATCCTGTGGCCGTGCTTCAGGAATGAGAGGTCTCCAAAGCTGTCCCTGTTTGTATCCGAGTCGACGTGGGTGACGTGTCGGAAATCTGCCAGGGGAAGGCTGATCATGTTGACGGACAGAACTTTCCTCTTTGACGATCTCCTTGGCCACCTTCCTGATGGAGGCTTACCTTGTAATGTTGTCCTTAAGGGCATCCTGCAGAATTTGATCGATGGACAGGATCTTTATGGATATCACATCATGGAACACTTTATTCTAAAAGACAAAATGAGTGAAGCAAAGACTAATTCAGCATAGTCATTACAGTAAATTTACAGAATTATTTTCATAAAGTTATATTTGCTGTTTTTCAAAATCCGCTAGAGATGGCGCTGGTCTTGGTTTGTACATGGTCTTGAGATTTGATAGGACTGTAGCCATTGTTCTAAACACGTGAACACATTTATCCGTTTCTAGAATAAGGAAGCTAATAAAGCACTCAGTGATGTGTGCATTATCCGTTATTTGTGACAATCTGCACCTTTTACTCCTTCGAAGCCATTCTAATCATTTTAATATGATTTGAGTGTCAATGCTTAGGTTAATTACACATCCTAATCTGTAACAGACGTTACTTGTCTGGCTTTCAGACCGAATCATTTGCAATATGAATCAATTCCCTTATACAAAAATTGCTGCTGAAATCTGAAAGCTTTTGTTCTGGAAGCTACAAAAAGTAAGACTTTTTCATTTAAGTCACAAGCAGACACTTTGCACTGGTTGGCCAGTCGACAGTCCTGTGCACTTGAGATTTTATGCACTAAAGACCTCCTGCAGATTCACACACTTCAGATCCGTTCTCGTGACTTAAAACACTAACTTCATAAATGTGTATAGTACTAGAAAAAACATGTTTGCTTGGCCAATAAAGGTTTTATCGTCACTTTAGTAGCAGCAGGAGATGAGGGAACGTGGACATAACAGCATTCCTTTTGAACCATGTAAGAATGAGGGAGGGAGAGGAGTGGCCCATTTTAAGGAAGCTTTAGTGAGTTCATCTGCCAAGACAAAATTAATGTGGGCCTGAACCAACAAAACATTGCCAAGACACCTCACAACCCCTATGAAAATACACCTCCTGTTCCCGCTCATCCACTTCTTTCCTGTAGCCTCTCATTATTCAGTTTTGAGAAATACTGGTTTATATTATGCAAGTTCAGAGCTGCAGGGTTTACAGTCACTGTTTACAGCAGATAACTCACGCTGACCCTCATTCTGAGAGGGTTTCGTGAGCTGGATCCTTTCCCTAACACCTACTCACACGTGATTGTCAGTTTACCAGGATGAGGCACATACTTGAGGCACTTTGGATTAAATGATTGCTTCTTCGCTTCTGACGTTCTGGAAAGCGGAGTATCCTGTTATTATTGTGGATAGCCTATATTAGTCTTTTTTGTTTTCTTTTTTGAAAAAAAAAAAAAAAAGAATTCTCTGTTATTATAAATATAGTCTATTGTTTATGAAGTGACTTTGACAAATGTCTGTTACCCTTTCAAAAGAAAAAAAAACATTCATACACCTCTGTTGTTCATCAGAATCAGAAAAATTGTATTAAGAGTAAAAACATATTTCCTTACCTTGCTTTGATTCTCCGAAATCTTTTATAATCTCTACATTTTTTTAATTTATATCTTTGGCTAGAAATTCAACCCTGATAGAGACTCTCCACAGTTCATAGTCCTTTCTAGCTTGCAAGTGCTAAGGTCCAACGTCAGGTATGACGGGTGATAGTATTGTGTTACAGTTACGCAGGTGAGGTCTGAATAGAAGGCGTGTCTGTCAGGACAGGTGGAGTTATGTTTTTAGACACACCATGTCAGAATCTTTATAATCCTACAAATGATACCCTCCTCGTAATTAACATCTTGCTCTGTTCTTCCCTTCCCTTTTTTGCTACACTTAAAACTTCGGGTACTTCCCTCGTTCCATTAGGCCGAGCTGAGTTAAATGATGAGTAATGTCTCTGTCATTGTTCATCTCTGTTCATTCCCTGTTTTGTGTCTATATTCCTAAAGCTGTCTTTATGCCAAGTTATCGGTAGTTCCTGGATGAATGAATAGGTATGCACACAAGTTTGGAGGAAAGGCTTTCATAATCTTGGACATGTATAGGCTGGCTGCAGTTGCACAAGCGACTTTTCCAAATACAAACCTGTTTCAGCTCCCACGCCTACGTACTGTTTATTCACATCACTGTATCTTCTGTTTGTACTTTACTTTGTAGTGGATAAATGGCTCATGTTACAGCAAGAGTAGTACAAAAACTTTGGACCTTGCTTTTTTTGTTAAATGTGGTGTTTTTTTTTTTTTTTTAGAAATGTACACTTTTGTAGGACTCTGTCTGTCTGTCTGTCTGTCTGTCTGTCTGTCTGTCTGTCCATTTAGAATATGCACCAATCAGCCAGGACATTAAAACAGGTGAAGTGAGTAACACCGATTGTCTCATTACAATGGCGGACTTGTCTGGTGAATCACGTGGATGTCTCGGTATGTGTGGTGCAAGGAGATCATCTGGTCTGCATATTTTATTTTATTTTATTTATTTATTTATTTTTTAACGCCGGATGCTGTTCCAAGGAGAACAGAGAATAACTAATAGTAATAATAAATAAATGAATAGCTTTACATTATTGGCCTTTAGGGGCTTACAAACATTACAAACAAATTTAGAGTATCAAATTAGAACACTGTAGATGTATAGGAAGACAGACACTTGGTGTCAGTTAACAAATACAAAGACAAACCAACATAAAGCATCTTAGTAAGGTGTTAGGTTAAACTGCCAGAGAGCTGTTGGGTTAAGAGCTTCCAGAACAGCTTAGTGCGTCACTAAGGAACAGTTTCTTTCAGTGTCCTGATGAACAGCATTTTATTTTGATAACGTTGCTGAATAGTTCTGTCTAACTTATCATTCTCTTTCACCCGAAGAGCAGCTGCTTCTGAATTTCCACTAAAACACATTGAGCAGAATTTGATTGAAACTCCAATGAGGAACCTGCTTTCTAACTCCTATACAGCTATCTCTCTATATTGTCCATACCTGCTTATTCCGGGACTACCGGGTCACAGGGATCAGCTGGGGCCTATACCAGCCATCTACGGGCAAAGAGTACACCCTGGACAGGTCTCCAGTCCATCGCACAGCCACATTCTCACACACACACACACACACACACACACACACACATTCCTCATATAGATCTCTCCTCAGCATTTCCATTCATTTCTCCACTCTAGGGAATGTACTTCATTCTAGCTATAGGGTTTTAATCTTCCGTACACAATTCATTCAGACACCAATTGAAAGGTCACATCTAATTCTATTTACCAATACCTTTGCACTGGAGCACCAGCCTTGCAAATCTATTATACTTGATGAGCTGTAAATGTTACCTGATATTATTCAGACTAATTAAGGAAATTAGAATTAGGGCATAGAAGCCTTTATTATTGCCACATATACATTACAGCATAATTCTTTTCTTCATATATCCCAACTAAGGAGCTTGGGGTCGGAGCGCAGGGCCAGCAATGATACAGCGGCCCTGGTGCAGAGAGGGTTAAGAGCCTTGCTCAAGGGCCCAACAGGGGCAGCTTGGCAGTGCTGGGGCTTGAACCCCAATCCTCCCGATCAACAACCCAGAGCCTTACCCGCTTGAGCCACCACTTCCCTGTTCACAGACATTTTATTCTAATTCTTTAGAGGCCTTTCTGGTTGATAGTACTGATTATGAAATATGAAATGCCTGTAAAGATTCAATAAAGATCAGTGAAAATAAGCAGTGGTTCTTATTACTTGGAGAGCATGTTCCATCATCAGTATCAAGCCAGACATATCAGCTCCTCCAGTCAAACACTGCTTATGCTTCCGCTCAGTTTAATGACTCTGGGATGACCTGTGCCTGGAACAAGTACTGCATTGTTGAAAAGAGCAAAATGGTTCATATCAAGACATGAACTTGACAGGAAGTAGTCCTTCTGTTGGACACATGCTGTTCCAGGACATGCTCCAAGTTTACTTGACTGGTGCCTTCTGGAGTGTGAAAGCTGAGATGTCTCGGTGATCATCTTTCCTTCTGCAAGTTCTTTCATACTTGTGCAATAAATATTTACTCTTCCCTTGTCTCTATCAAGAGAATCAAATTTTTCTCCACAGATTCACTCATGCAAGCCAAACAACATTCAACTGAACATCTTAACAGCTCTCATTCCACTTCCTGCTCCCGTCTTCACCGTCCCTTTGGGTCTCCACGCAAAAGGCACGCAAAAGACGTTGATGAATCTTTGCGCTATCTGAAGTCTTGGTAATATGACAAGCTTGGTGTTTCATGAGAAGTAACGTTAGAACTGCTTTCATGTTCTCCTTGGTATGTCTCTTGGCGTCAGACCTGATTATTCTGGCCTTTACTTATGAGGCGGATGGATTTTTGAGTGCGATTTTAACCAAGTTCAGGCCATCATTGGTTTCTCTAGTACTTGGTATGGCTTTTTTTCTCAAACCCTGGGATGTGTAATCCTAGTTGCTTGAGAAAAGTATTTCCAGATCAAACTTTGGGCAGGCTTTGTGTAATAAACTGACTTTTTTTTTGTGTGTATATATACAGTTGTGTGCTTCTTGTGGATTTGGTTCTAATGGTTTAGTCCATAAACACAAGCAAAACAAATTCTGCTTTGTCTACTTACTTCTCTGTCTTCTCTGTAGATTTGTTCATGATTTTGCTTGAAGGTATCTTGGATTTCTTTTGCCATCTCTAATATCATGGATTATTGTATAGTCTAATGGCATATTTGTCCAGTTGAATGCCAAATATGAGTCTTTGCACAGCCTATAACTGGGGAGTAAAACTGAGAAATAACACCTGGCTCTCCAAAGCCTGAAGTGTGCCATTTTTAACACAGTTCCTATATACATATAATTGCCAGGCATGTCAATGTGATATAAAGCAGAATTTATAGCCTTTATAAACTTCCATAAAGTCCTTAGAGTAGACAGCTCAAACTGGATTTTTACTTGACAGTGTGAGTGCTTATAACTCTTGAGTGCAAATTCATGCTACAAAATCTGTGAAAATATTTACGTCCTTCCGGCTCTTGACAAAGAATTGTTTCTCATTATTAGGTGACAATTCTAATCTTGAGCTTTCTTGAACACAAACATAATCAGTGCTTGGGAATGCACATTCCAATCAGGATTTGTTAATCCCATTTCTAAACGACCGTTGGCATGTTTTTGGACATTTTCTTTATGCTGAACACTAAATTCCTCCTAATTTCATGGCAAACACCACCTTCATTGTATGACTAGAAATTGAAATTTTCAGCTATGTGATTTTTCTATTGTTCACTGCTTACCCTTAATGACCACATGACTGAGGTTTGGTTTGGGATTGCCTCACAATACAATACAATGTTGGAAATAGATCACTTTTTCATTCTTCTATTCGAGAGCAGTCTCCTGAGTATTCCAAAGAGTCTTTATGAAAATTGACTGTACACATGGATGCATGGGGGTCAACCTTAGTTATCTAGCACTATGTAAAAAATTTACGTCTGTTTTAGAGTAGTAACTCACCAGCTGAGAGCGTAGTTATTCATACGAGAAGACCCTGGTGCCTGCAGCATGTTGTAAAGGAGAAGAAATTAGAAATATACAATAATTAATTTTAATTTACATACATGTTGAGCTAGTTGTTTTTTTTCTTAGGTAAAGCACAAAGCAGAGGATTCTTAAAGACTTGTGAAAATGAAATGACATCAATTTAATGTAAATAATTTAGTTATACTTAACTCACCTAAGCTCTGACTGTGAATTATTATTATATCAGAGGATGTTTGATTTAGTACTGAGCCTCTGCATGAAAACTTATACTGAAAAGCTGAAAAAGACAAAATCTGGTCCTCTTTTTGTATTTTATGCAGTGAATGTGTGATATGTTGAGAGACATGAGAGGCATCTAAAACATGTCGCATTTTCTAAAATCTGTCCCTTTACACATTTTTTTTGGCAACAGTTGTCTCAGGAACAGATCATTGTTTTATGAAAATATGTTTTTTCCACATAAAATTAATGAAAGATTTTGGAAATTGAACAGGAAGACATTGAAAAGGAAGGCTTTTAATAAAAGGTGGGGAATTTTTAAATCCCATTGTGTCTGTTGCCACAATGTGTGTTATGGGTGTGCTTGGACTTTATGATGTCTGTTCAGTTTGTTACTCTGGTTGATCTGTATACATTTTTAATTTTAGTTTTCATTATAATTCTTGAAAATTAGTTCTTAGTGTATCGTTGTGGTCTTTTAGCTGCTCCCTGATTAGGGATCGTCCGATCCACGCATTTTGATTTGGCAC